>SJYW01015176.1:973091-1005342 GCA_006410735.1 Raphicerus campestris
TATGAGTATGATAAAAAATTAAAAATAATATAAAGTATTCCATAAATCAATATGATATATGTTAAAATTTTAATATAAATATGAGCAAAAAAATCAACAATTCTAGAGTACAGAAAAAGAAAGCAACAGTACTTAATGAGTGTGTGAGTTCTGGACTCCTCAGTGTGGTGAGAATGTCATGGGATGAGAATCTCATAAACTGGTGGTAGGCCCATAAGTTGGTCTAGCTTTTTGTAAAGGCATAGACATTCATCAGTTCAGTTCAGTCACTCAGTCATGTCCAAATCTTTGCAACACCATGGACTGCAGCAAGCCAGTCTTCCTTGTCCATCACCAACTCCTGGAACTTGCTCAAACTCATGTCCATCGAGTTGATGATGTCATCCAACCGTCTCTTCCTCTGTCATCCCCTTCTCCTCCTGTCTTCAATCTTGCCCGGCAACAGGGTCTTTCACACCATTTCACTTTCATCAAGAAGCTCTTTAGCTCCTCTTTGGTTTCTGCCATAAGGGTGGTGTCATCTGCATATCTGAGATTATTGCTGTTTCTCCTGGCAATCTTGATGCCAGCTTGTGCTTCATCCAGTCAGGCATTTCACATAATATATTCTGCATATAAATTGAATAAGCAGGATGACAATATACAGCCTTAATGTACTCATTTCCCAATTTGGAACCAGTCCATTTTTCCATGTCTTTTCTAACTGTTGCTTCTTGACCTGCAAACAAATTTCTCAGGAGGCAGGTAAGATGGTCTGGTATTCCTATCTCTTTAAGAGTTTTCCACAGTTTGTTTTGATCCATACAGTGAATGGCTTTAGCATAGTCAATGAAGCCAAAGTAGACATCAATAGTCTCCTAGTAAGCCTGTTCCTATGACTCCGTCCCACTGAAATGATTAGAGATATAAATACATTTTAGTGTAAATATGAGATATTGTATTGTTTATTATAATAAAAATTTCTAATTATTCCAAGTGTCCAGAAATAGTTAATGATGCCACATACTCATGATGGAACATTATGCAGCTGTTCAAATAGTGGTGTTTTCAAAGTATGATCAATGACATGATAAAGTCCCATAATAAACAGGAGAAAAATGGTCAAATACAAAATATATGTACATTAGAATTCCTATGGTCTCTCTCTATTTCTCCCTGTGTATATTTAGATAAAGAAAGTAGACAAGGGTATATAAACCTGGTAAGGATTCTGAGAGTAAGAGGTTTTCCTTTGCTTTTTCATACTTTTGAATATTTCTCAAATTTTCAAAACAAGCATTTATTTCTTTTGTGATTTTTCTTTTACCAGTAACAGAACACTGCCCTATTAAAGCACAGAATAAATAGGAAAAATACAATCTAAAATAAACAGTTGCTAAAGCTGTGATGAACCTAAAGAATGAAAACCTTTTTGATTTTCTGTAGAACAACCATGCAAATGGGCTGTGTGTGGCTGAAGATGGCCATTGTATATATGGTTGCATTAGAACAGAGACCCCACAAAGTTAAAAAATTTCATTAAGTATGAGAATGGTTTGAAGCCCAGTTAATTTTAACTGATGGGGATCCTTTCATCACAGGCTGTGCTTTTGCAATTTCTGAAGCCCTAAAAGCCTGGGGCTATATACATATAGAGTATACTACTGGCATAGTCAGTACCCCAGGCAAAATAAGCTGGGATCACAATCATTGGGATTTACATCATTTCCAACTGAACCAGCAGAGTCAAGTCTTCCAGCCTCCGAAAAAGTTAAGTTGCCTCTAAATCTGTTATTTCCTACCTCTGTTTTACTCAGCGCATTCCCTCAAAGTTCTTCACAATTCTATTTAGAATATCAATTTTGTTTCATGTCAAGATCTCAACTCTCACTCTTAACTTTCCCATTAGCCAGAAAGTGGGCTGGATTTTTCCTCCCTTAAAATCAATACAAAAAACAGTCAACGCAAAATGCGCTATTGACTTCACATGCCTTCCAGCAAACGTGGGATCTCTTTCGCCCATTTCCAACAAAGCATTTCAACAAACTTGTCTGTAGTTTCTATCTACATTTCATTTTCTCCCAATCATTCTTCTGTTAAATGACTTTCATGTGGCTAAATCCAAGGGATATTTTTTCATAGCTTATCTTACTATATGTGTCTTTAATATATATCTTTGCTTCTCCCTTATCCTTCTCCCTTTTTAGGAAACACGCCTGGCCTTCAGCTTCCATAATTTTGGACTAAATGTTCTAAATTGAGCAATTCCTGCTGTCTCCTCTATATGATAAAACTTGTTTGCCAGATCCTTAAATGTTGGCTTGGATCTCGATTCTTTGCTTTTTATATATAACAATCTGCCCTCCTCACCTGGGTGATTTAATTCATGCTGATGGCTTTAATTATTGCCCAGTAAGAATTTTACCAGTTTTTATCTCAAGCTCTAGCCATTTCTTTGAGCTCTTATTTTAACAGGATGTTTAAAAGATGCCTCAGAAACACACCAAATTTGTAATCTATCATGCCCACGCCACACACCACCACCACCCATAACTTCTATTATGTTTTCTATCTCACTGAATGCTACCACCACTAAACTGCACACACCATATATTTAAATACGATTCATAATATGGGTTTCATTATTTCCTTAACCAGCCCAATATCCAACCTAGCTGATCTTCACCTCCTAAAATACATTCGTTTCTTCCCAGCTCTGCCACAGTTTGCTGGGTCTCTCTGCCCCTCACCCTTGCCTCCCCTCCAACCTGCTTTCCTTTCTGCAACCAAAATTATATTTTCAGAACACAAGTTTGATCATGTCATCATCTGCTAGAAACCCTGAAAGAGATTTCCATCAGTTTATTAAATATCTTTAATGTGTTCTAAAACATTATAGCCCTTGCTTCTCTCCCCACTTCCACTGTCACCATCTCTATAGGTTTTCTGTACTCAAGAATTGTTAACCTTCTTCTAATATCTTAGATGACATGTTCCCCATTCCAGAGTACATGCTGTTTCAACCCCAAGCTGAAATGCCTTGCCAGGACATCGATTGCAATTATTTAACTTTTGCTCAACTCATATCTTATTCATATTTCACTCACTTTCATATATCACTTATGCTATCTTTAAAAACTAAATCTCTTCCAGCACAGACCAAGTCTCATAATACCCTCACTTTTCTTTCAGGGTATTTGTCACAGTTGTGATTTTAAATTATAGCTAGAATCATTTTATTGCTTAAATATATATTATGAGTGAATGTGTAAATAATTAATCAATTAATATGTACTAGGTACTGGGGTGGCAACAGAGATTTTAAGATAAATAAATTCAGATTCCTGCTCTCCTTGTTGATGGGAAAGAAACCTAGGCAAAGAATTAAAGGTATAATGCAGCATGGTAAGTATTACAATAAAAACTTGTACCACGCAAGTTTGTGGAGAGGAAGATTCAATTAATTTTATGTGGAAGGGACAGGGCAGACAGGCTTCAAAGAAAAGCTGACATCTGTTCTGGACTTTGACGGATGATCTGAAGTTAGCAAGGTAAAGACATTGAGAAAAAGAGATCCTAGGCATATAGAACAATATGAACAAAGTCTAAAAGGAATTGGCATTCATGTCACATACAAGTGACCAGGCATGAATGTTACATTGTGGCTGGAACATGTGGCCTTTGGAACAGAGTGATGCAAGATAAGGCAAACAGGTTGCTGTTGCTGCTTAGTCTCTAAGTTGTGTGGACTCTTTGTGGCACCACAGGCTTCCCTGTCCTTCACCTACTCCTGGAGTTTGCTCAAATTCATATTCATTGGGTCAGTGATGCGATCCAACCTTCTTGTCCTCTGTTATCCCATTCTCCTCCTTCCCTCAGCATCTTCCAGCATCAGGATCATTTCCAATGAGCCAGCTCTTCACATCAGGTGGCGGAAATGTTGGAGCTTCAGCTTCAGCCTCAGTCCTTCCAATGAACATTCAGGGTTGATTTCCTTTAGGATTGACTGTTTGATCTCTTCGCAGTCCAAGAGAGTCTCAAGAGTCTTCTTGAGCACCACAATTTAAAAGCATCAATTCTTTGGCTCTCAGCCTTCTTTATGGTCCAACTCTCATATCAGTACATGACTACTAGAACAACCATAGCTTTGACTAGACAGATTTTTGCCAGCAAAATGATATCTCTCCTTTTTAATATGCTGTCTAAGTTTGTCATAGTTTTTCTTCCAAGGAGCAAGTGTCTTTTAATTTCATGGCTGCAGTCACTGTCTGCAGTGATTTTGGAGCCCAAGAAAATAAAGCTGCCATTGTTTCCACTATTTCCCCATCTATTTTCCATGAAGTGATGGGATGGATGCCAAGATCTAAGTTTTTTGCATGTTGAGTTTTAAGCCAACTTTTTCACTCTCCTCTTTCACCATCATCAAGAAACTCTTAAGTTTCTCTTTGATTTCTGCCACTACAGTGGCACTGTCTGCATATCTGAGGTTATTTATATCTTGATTCCAGTTTGTGATTCATCCAGCCTGGCACTTCACAAAATATACTTTGCATATAAGTTAAATAAGCAGGATGAATACATACAGCCTTGACGTACTCATTTCCCAATTTGGAACCAGCCCATTGTTCCATGTCCAGTTCTAATTGTTGCTTTTTGTCCTGCATACAAGTTTCTCAAGAGGCAGGTAAGGTGGTCTGTTATTCCCATCTCTAAGAATTTTCTACAGTTTGTTGTGATCCGCACAGTCAAAAGCTTTAGCATAGTCGATGAAGTAGATGTTTTTCTGAAATTCCCTTGCTTCCTCTATGATCTAACAAATGTTGAGAATTTGATCTCTACCTTTTGTAAATCCAGTTTATACATCTGGAAGTTCACATACTGCTGAATTCTAGATTGAAGGATTTTAAGCATTACCTTGCTAGCATGTGAAATGAGTGAAATTGTACAGTAATTTGAACATTCTTCACAATTGCCTTTCTTTGGGATTGAAATGAAAACTGACCTTGTCCAGTCCTGTGGCCACAGCTAAGTTTCCAAATTTGCTGGCATACTAAGTACAGCACGTTAACAGCATCATCTTTTAGAATTTTAAATAGCTCAGCTGGAAGTCCATCACCCCTACTAGGCCCACTTGACTTCACCCTCCAGGATGTCTGGCTCCAGGTTAGTGATCCCACCATGGCGGTTATCCAGGTCATTAAAGACCTTTTTTGTATAGTTCCATTGTGTATTCTTGCACCTTTTCTTGAGCTCTTCTACTTTGTTTAGGTCCTTACCATTTCTGTCCTTTATTGCAACCATCCTTGCATCAAATGGTCTTCTGATATCTCCAGTTTTCTTGAAGAGATCTCTAGTCTTTCCCATTCTATTGTTTTCCTCTATTACTTTGCATTTTTTTACTTAGGAAGGTTTTATCTCTCTTTGCTGTTCTCTGGAACTCTGCATTTATTTGGGTATATCTTTACCTTTCTCCCTTGCCTTTTAATTCTCTCCTTTAGTCAGCTACTTGCAAAGTCTCCTCAGATGACCACTGTGCCTTCTTGCATTTCTTTTTCTTTGGGATGGGTTTGGTCACCTGCTCCTATACAATGTTATAAACCTTCATCCATAGTTCTTCATAGTAGGCTAGGATAAAACTGCAAAGGATCTGAAATACTATGCAAAGGACTTTAGACTTCACTTTTTCTGAATGCACTTGGATCTCCTTCCCTCTCTTTCTCTTTCTAATGATTCAAGGTGTTTGCAAAAGATAATGAGTGGTAATATGGGCAGTGAAGTGGAAAGGGGTGCTATATGAGAGGCCAAGAGACCAATACTACACGATGAAGTTATAATTGCAAGCATGCCAAGTTGCTTAGTCATGTCCAACTCTTTGCAACCCCATGGACTGTAACCCACTAGGCTCCTCTGTCCATGGGATCCTCCAGGAAAGAATACTGATGTGGGTTATTGCCGTGCCCTCCTCCAGGGGATCTTCCAGAACCTGGAATTGAACCATGTCTCTTACGTCTCTTGCACTGGCAGGTGGGTTCTTTACCACTAGTGCCAATTAGAGCAATAGCAAATAATGTAGAGAGAGTTCTGAAGGTGAGGTAAACATGATCTGGTGACCAACTGAAATGCACTCCAGGGACATGGTAAAATAAAGAAAGAGTCAGAGACGCTAGCTGGGCAACTGAGTGGATTATGAGAGCACTGACACAGCAGTCACATTAGGAGGAAAAAGTGTTTGTGCAGATGAGTGCCATGTTTTTCTGTTTTTAGAGCATACAATCTAATAAACAAGAGACATTATCACAGTCTACATCATGATATCAATATGCAAGAAAATCTTGTTTTTCTTAGCAGCTGGAGAGAAAGAACATCTTAAGGGGAGTCTATCATTTATTCATGAAATGTTTTGATAAGTCCACTTAGAGTCAGGGCCGATAATTAAGATTTTCATGACTGAGAATCAAGTACCTGGAGTTTTGATCTAACAGAGGAAGAATGCATAAAGAAATCTGGATAATTTGGAGGGTTGGGGAAAGATTGAAAAAGAAGGAAACACAGTAGCTGGCATCACAAAAGAGATGTCCAGTGGATATTTGCATGAGAAATATTTGTAATATGTGTTGGTAGAGAAGATTTTCTCAGTTTCCCTTACAAACTCTTCAATAAAGTTCTCATTTCTGACTAATGCTTTTTGAAAGGTATTATCTTGGGGAAGAATGTAAAGGTCATTTCACACATAGAGAAATCAGAGGATTTCAATGCAATTTAAGACAAACTTATACCACTACTCTAGAAGGTGGAGCAAAGCAACCCAGAAGGGACTAATCTCCAAAATACACAAACAGCTCATACAACTCAATACAAAAATAAAAGGACAACCCAATCAATGAATGGGCAGGATATCTTANGAGCATACAATCTAATAAACAAGAGACATTATCACAGTCTACATCATGATATCAATATGCAAGAAAATCTTGTTTTTCTTAGCAGCTGGAGAGAAAGAACATCTTAAGGGGAGTCTATCATTTATTCATGAAATGTTTTGATAAGTCCACTTAGAGTCAGGGCCGATAATTAAGATTTTCATGACTGAGAATCAAGTACCTGGAGTTTTGATCTAACAGAGGAAGAATGCATAAAGAAATCTGGATAATTTGGAGGGTTGGGGAAAGATTGAAAAAGAAGGAAACACAGTAGCTGGCATCACAAAAGAGATGTCCAGTGGATATTTGCATGAGAAATATTTGTAATATGTGTTGGTAGAGAAGATTTTCTCAGTTTCCCTTACAAACTCTTCAATAAAGTTCTCATTTCTGACTAATGCTTTTTGAAAGGTATTATCTTGGGGAAGAATGTAAAGGTCATTTCACACATAGAGAAATCAGAGGATTTCAATGCAATTTAAGACAAACTTATACCACTACTCTAGAAGGTGGAGCAAAGCAACCCAGAAGGGACTAATCTCCAAAATACACAAACAGCTCATACAACTCAATACAAAAATAAAAGGACAACCCAATCAATGAATGGGCAGGATATCTTGATGGACATTTCTCCAGAGAAGACATACAGATGGTCAAAAAGCAGATGAAAAGATGCTCAAAATTACTCATTATTAGAGAAATGGAAATCAAAGCTACAGCAAGGTATCACCTCACATCAATCAGAATGGCCACCATCAAAATGAGCCACAAACAATATATGCTGGAGAGGGTGTGGAGAAAAGGGAACCTTCCTACGCTGCTGGTGGGAATGTAAATTAGTGCAGCCACTATGGAGAATGGCATGGAGGCTCTTTAAAAAACTAAAAGTAGGACTACCATATGAGCCAGGTGTCCCATTCTTGAGCATATACTCGGAGAAAATAATAATTCAAAAATATACATACATCTCAATATTCATTGNAGTTTGCATTCCCACCAACAGTGTAAGAGGGCTCCCTTTTCTCCACATCCTCTCCAGCATTTATTTCTTGTAGACTTTTGGATCACAGTCATTCAGATTGGTGTGAAATGGTACCTCACTGTGGTCTTGACACCACTAAAGAAATGTTTTAAATGATGTAAAAAAGAAATAACCAAGTACATGTGCTGAGCATACCTACCCTCCTGGCATGCACACCACTGATTATTTCCTGTAACAGTCCCATGAAAAAATGTATATTCTTGGTAAAAATCACAGCTTCGTAATCAAAGTGAAGGCTCCATCTCTGGTTGAAGAAGAATCTGCAGAATCTGTAGTAAAAGTGCTCATGCATGTGGATTTCCTCTCCCTTCACTCAGANTATATTCTTGGTAAAAATCACAGCTTAGTAATCAAAGTGAAGGCTCCATCTCTGGTTGAAGAAGAATCTGCAGAATCTGTAGTAAAAGTGCTCATGCATGTGGATTTCCTCTCCCTTCACTCAGAGTGGCTATATGCTTACATGACTTGCTCCTCAGGGCCAAAGTACAGTCTCCTTCCAATTACAGGGTAGGTAAGTAATTATGTGTGACTAATTCTGCAAAGCTCTCATAAAAGATATAAGGTTTAGCATCATTACATTTCCAGTGTTCTTTAATAATTATTAAAACAAAGGACTATACCTATTGTAGATGGCTCAGTGGACCTTGTGCTTCCTTTCTCTGCATCTGTAATGAATTGAATAGTTTTTATATTTTCAACAAATCAATTGTCTATTCCCTAATCTACATTATTGTTCTCATAGAAAAGATGAAACATTTTACTCTTCCAGGCAGAAGTGTGGAATCACATTTAATTAAGTACAGAGTTTATGTAAACTATTCATTGACATGAAACAGAAACATATCACTTAATAGCAAAGCTAAATTCGTCAACAAATTCATTATTTAAACTTTTTTTCCTCTCAATTTTAAAGCCCAAGGTTATCAGTAAACCTATGAATATGGCTCTTTCTGCATACATAACATATTTAAGGAAAAGCATTGCTCCATCCACAAGTTTCTCAAAGAAATCTCTTTAACTCTTTTTCAAAACACCAAGGAATATGATGTCAATTTTTCATCTTTCCTCTGGCATGTTAACAGGACTTCTTGGCTGTTGTATACATTTTGGCAGTTCTAACATACTGAATCTAGAGCCATCCAAAACTCCTTAGTGAAAGTGAGCAGTGATTGTGTAGGAGGATTTTTCTCACATTTCTATTTGGACCTCCACGAGCTCACAAAACATAAGGTGGTTTTGAGAATTCTTTTATTAACATTATTTAAACATGTTAAAGAAACTCCCTTCAGAAAAAATTTAGTCCAACCACATGAACTCTCTGGGAAATCACTTAGTTAACCTGTGAGACCAGGTTAATCATGGTTTAAGTGCCTGTGGCTTTGTTTAAAATCTGCATTACTGAAAACAATTCATAACTCGCACAATTTAAGCTTACAACTGTCAAGAGGCTGGATGCTTCAAATACCTGGGAAATACACACAAACCTCATAGCTCTCATCAACCCTAAATTTATCCCACTGGGTATAACCAGATCACTACAAAGACCACATTAAAAAATAATATTAGAAAACCTTCTTGAGAGATAATTAGTTATCCCTGCTACTATTTTTCATTCTTTTAATAAATTAATTTTCATGACCATGTCAAAATTTATGACTTCTAAGCAAAAAATATATCTAAAGCTAATCAGTAATACTATGTTCGAGAAAACTATAGTCCTGGTTCATGTTGAGGTCACATAAGTTCAGCAAATCTATCCAAGCACACAAATCTAGAAGGTGTTTTGAGGCTGTGCCCTATTTCTCAGTAGTAATATGTCAGTTCTCATTAGGTATACAATAAAGTGTATTTCAAGACCTTTAAAGTCAGCAAGCATTTTGACATAACCTGATATCAGGATGAACAGCTGTTGTAAAGTGATTTTTAAGGAAAGTACAGATGCAGTCAACAACTACTGAACAAGAAAAAGAGAAATTTTTTATGAAAAGTAGCAGACACAAATTTCGCTGCAACTATGGGTAGTTAGCTAACTATTCTCTTTCCACAGATATTAGCAAATCTCTGAGTGTAATCACCCACATTTTAATAAAGTTCCTTAAAATTCTCCTCGCACCACCTTCAGTAGTTAGTTTTTTCAGTCATGAAAAAAGCAGAGAAAATATTGGCATACATTGTATTTATCACACCAAAAGTAAAATTGTGAAAGTAAATAAATAAAAATAAAAACAGAGCCAGACACAAAAATTTCAGCTTCTGAAGTATTATGTTTTTCGAAACAGGCTTTCTATATTACTGCCCTTAACCCTTCATGTTCCCAATCATGTTTAAATATGTGTAGCAAAAGACAGCTAAATCACACAAAGTGTTAGAGAAACTGTCCCACAAAAGGAAAGAGTAGAGTACTAAATGAGAATAAACAGAGAAATCAAGGAAACATCATACGTTATCTTCATAAAAACACCTGTGTTAATTAATCTTCAGTAAACATCAATATTTGCAATTATTTTTAAATGTACACAACATAACAGATTATAATCCTAAAAATACTATTAGGAAATTAATTCCTGCAATCAAGAAACATTATGGCTAGTTTTTAAATTAGCAACAGGCTTTCTTACCGACAAAAGTTTTTGTTTACACTAAACAGACAGCTACACCTAGTAAGACAGTCTCTTATTTATTCAGGAAGAATTTTTGAAAAGCCCACTATGTGTCAGAATCTGCACCAGTCATTCTTATCAAAAGAAATGTCAATAATACATATCTTTTTTTTTTTGTAAGATTAGGTTTTGCATATATATGATATACACCAGAAACAGCACCTGCTGAGATGGGCATGTGATGTGTGGATTTATTCACTGTGAATAAGAAGTGAGAAGACTAGAGAAATATCAGCCTGGCACCAAGAATCAAGAAAGACTGCATGGGCCACAGCGAAACACGGCAGCACAACCTGGGAAGGAAGCCGCCCTTGGGAGCAACACCATGATGGAAAGAGCGGAGCAAAGCACGCTCATAACCGTGAAATGTCACCATACTGCCAGCTGTGACAGGACTGCTGTCATGGCTGTTTTTTAAAGTTTGCTTTAGGTTTTTCACCCCTTTGTGTGTGCTGCCAAAATTATAATGTTAGAAAGCTGAGCTGAACTCAAATCAACTGAGCATCATTATAGTCATTAAGTATTTGTACTTCTTGAGCAACCACTAATAACTCTCAAAAATCATCTCAATGAATATGGCGATTGGCAGTTGGAGTTGTCTAGCTCTCCTTTCCCCCCAGAAATCCCCCACCCCACTTTATGCCCCATTCATATGTCTTTCCTAGCATGTAACATGTTTATGCACTTCTTCATAAGTCTGTCTTGTTTAACATACCATGATCATCTTGAGAATAACATCCTTGTCTTATGCAACTTGTTACCCACTATGCATGGCACATAATATGATTTCTTACCTCCCCAAATAAGAAATTTGTATTTGAATCTGTTAAGTAATTCAGGCCAGAAAAGCAAATAAAACCAGTATTATTAATATCAATATTTCATTTTGGAAAGATCAAACTTTGATTTTAAAACGTGGTATTTCTCATTAGTATTGCTATGATCCTATTGACTCACATTGCAAAGGCTATATCTTCATATTCTGCCTACATAATTAACCCTCAGCATGATGCAGAAGTCACTCCTCTCTATCCCTTAGCAGTAAAAAAATATTCTAACTTACCTTATTGTAGGGTTGGGAGAAACCAACTATGAAGCAAATTATAATACGAAGTCTATAAAGAGATTAATGAGAAGGAGCCTGATTTGTACAAAGTGGTTATAATTAAACAAAGTCATTCTGGATTCAACAGGAACTTAAAACAGAAACAAAGCAGCTATAGAAATAATGTCAAAGTTATTTCAATTTATCCTATTTATCTTAACAGTATTATATCCAGATCATAGTTGATATTTATTCTAGTTCCTGAATACATTTCTGAGATTACCTAAGATGTCTTATGTTGTAATAATTAATAAACCATTGAAGTTATTAAGCTCACTATTTATTTAAAAATCCATAACTCTGAAACAAGGCAATGAATGTATAAGCTAATGAAATATTAAAGTGGGATATATTTGGAAAGATATAAAAATCCAAGGATCTTTTGATGCAAATATCAAGCTTCCATAAAGATAGTGCAGTGAATATCACGTTCCCTTTACCTAAACTCATCAATCATTTTAACATTTACCCACAATTGCTCTGTCTACACACACACACACACACACACACACACACACACACACACACACACACACACACATTTATTTTAGTTTTTGCTGAACCACTTTAAACTGCACATATTATAATATTCATCTCTAAATACTAAATAGTCCACCTGTGTCATTTAAGAAAGAGGAAACAAGAACATCCTTCTACATAGCCACACTACCCTTATTACACTCAAGAAATAAGCCATTGATGCAACATTTGCTAATACAGTGTTTCTTAAGTTACTTAGGGAGAGGGATCAGTATTCCCTATTTCCAATCAGTTGAGAAATAATAGTTTAATGAAATAAAATAACAAAGAATTACTAAAAAATGAGCAAGCACCTCTATATCACAAAAATGTCTAGTTACTATAGAAATTTCTAATTGCCTACTCAATTCTGTATGTCTCTCCTTGTTGAACCATAAGTATCAGCTCAAGGATTAGCATCCCCTTAAGGACCACGCTTTGAATGGCCTTGTTATGATACTGAGCAGATATTCAAATGTCCCAAATTACCCTACCAAGTACATCTGTGGTGCGACCCAGACAAAAATCAACTTTAATGCATCAAGTTTGGTTTTAAGAAATCTATTCTAAGGTAGGTTTATATCTTTTGTCCAGTACGTCCCAGAGAAGTGTGAAGTAGCTTTCTGTAGGCTCTGATTTGGCTCTCTCTGCCCTCTTGCGGTGCACCTGATAAGTAAGTGCTTAGTGAGAGGGGTTAGGTAGTTTGAATTGAAAGATTTCATGGTTTCGTGTCATGCTAGGTAGTATTGGAGGTTCACAATCTTCTACTTTGAGATTTCTTAGCAGAATGCCTGCTGATGCTGTTACAAAGAAATGCCTAGTAACTTTTCAGATAATTCAGCAGTAGTAAGAGCTAACATTTATTGAACATGTTAAGTAGAAAACTGTACTTGTGTCTTATTTAACCAAGTCATTGGTTGGAGATGAGTCAATCAAGGCTTGAAGACATTAAGTAACTTGCAAATGATATGCGGATGGTAAGAAACAAAGCCAGACTCTGAATCCAATTTAGGCATATAACAGATCCCATTCTCCTAAACAATACTGAAATGCTCACATTAGTAGGCATTTACAGGGACATCATTCAGTGATATGTAGAAAATGCTTTTTCCAGATAATCGATAAGGTAGCTGTCAGGGTTGACATTTATGAGTCTAACCAGTCATAATACTCAAAATATCAAGCAACTGCTCAGAGTGGATACCTAACTAGTCTGAAAGGAAGCCAGCACACTCTGGTTTCTCAAAGGATGTTTATCAGAAGGTGACTTACAATAGTCCAAACTTAGAAAATAATCTCCATCAGCATGGGACTAGTCACATAAGTTGTGGTGTACCCATATAGTGACATCTATCATTTTTACAAATAAGATAACAAAGTTGTACAGTTGTTGAATTGAAGAAATGCCCAGGGAATATAAAAAAGCAATAAAGGCAGTTTACAAAGTAAAAAAAAAAAAAAAAAAGTCACCTGTCTTTGTTGTTGTTCTTCAGTCATCAAGTTATGTCTTACTCTATGTGACCCCACTGGCTGCAGCACAACAGGCCTCCCTGTCCCTCACCATCTCCTGGAGTTGACTTAAGTCCACGTCCATGGAAGTAGTGATAGCATCCAACCATCCCATCCTCTGTTGCCCTCTTCTTCCTTCAGTCTTTTCCAGCACCAGAGTCTTTTCCAATGAGTCAGTTCGCATCAGATGCCCAAAGTATTGGAGCTTCAGCTTAAGCATCAGTGATCTCAATGATTTATTCAGAGTTGATTTCCTTTATGACCGACTGGTTTGATCTCCTTGTTGTCCAAGGGACTCTCAAGGGTCTTCTCCAGCACTGCAGTTTGAAAGCATTAATTCTTCAGTGTTCAGCCTTCTTTATGGTCCACCTCTCATATCTGTGCATGACTACTGGAAAAACTATAGCTTTGACTAGACAGGATTTTGTCAGCAAAGTGAGGTCATACCTGAATAGCCTAGTGGTTTTCCACTAGGGGTAAGTTCAGGAAGAGCCAGAGGGCTCTAGGAAATATAGCCTCCAGTACTAAAGGGCACACACGAAATCTTACATGCTCTGCGACCAAGGTAGAAGCAATCATTTGAAAGGAGCAAGAGTCAGACACACCTGCCCATCTTGGAGAGTCTCCCATAGAAGCAAGAAACAACTTAAGCTCACCTTGAGGATGGAGATGCTGGCAGGAGCCATTTGAGTGAGCTCCTTCTACCACAAGTAAACCGGTGTATTTTGAAATTCTCCTTCTAGCTTATTAGATCCAGAACATGGCCCTACCCACCAGTTTATTGGCACTAGTTCTGGGATGCCTAACGCTAAGCAACTACTTGGACAGTGACACACCCCATCCACCAGTAGGCTTGTTGCCTGAAGTCAACTTGAACCCATCTCCACCTCAGGGCCTGGCTCTGTCCACCAGATGGTCCAGGATACCCATAGCACTAGCACTAGCTGCAGTACCTCCCAGGAATTTGCAGTCAGAGGGTCTGGAATCAGGATCACCCACAAAAGAGCAGACACCAGCCTCAAGAACCCTAAGTCTCAGCTCCACCCACCAGGAGGTGGTCACCACTTCTGAGATATCTTGGACTCCTCAGCCACTTACTCCAGGGACCTACCACTACTCACTAGTGAACCAACAGATTACAAACACCCCAAATCCTTCAAACAGGCCTTGTCAGCAACTGGTTCCATCCACCAGCAAGCCAGTATTATATTAGGGATGCCCAGCCCCACAGCACCCAACTCCAGAAGATAACTCAGCCCACTAGTGGGCCAACATTATCCTCATGGTGTCCTGCAGCCACCAGGCTTGTTATTAAGCCCTTTGGTCATAATCAGCCAGCAGCTTCTGCAAAAGGCAAGGCCTGGCACCAACCTGACCAGGGGATCAGTCACACCTACAAGACCACCCATAGTAGTTACCCCAACACAACAGAAGGACGTATGCAGCCCACAGAGGAGGAACTCCAGAGCATATAGTTCTGGGTGACCAAAGTGGAGAGAGCTGGGGGCACAGGAGGTCTCTGGAAAAAAAATTCTCCAAGGCCAGGAAGTATAACAAATGCATACAAATAAAAATGTCCAGTAGAAGCAAGAACAGGAATCTCATGGCCTCCAAAATGAAAACAAAAATCAGAGGAAACTAACCAAAATAATCACATGGATCATAGCCTTGTGTAACTCAATGAAATGATGAGCCATGCTGTGCAGGGCCACCTAAGACGGATGGGTAATGGTGGAGACTTTAGCAAAACGTGGTCCACTGAAGAAGGGAATGGAAAACCACTTCATCATTCTTGTTTTAAGAATGCCATGAACACATGAACAGTATGAGAAACCAAAAGGTATGAAGCTGGAAGATGAGTCCACCCCTGCCCCAGATCCATAGGTTACCAACATGCTACTGTGGCAGAGTGGTAAAAAGGCTCAAGAAAGAATGAAGAGACTGAACCAAAGTAGAAATGAAGCCTAGTTGTGGATGTGTCTGGTGGTGAAAGTAAAGTTCAATGCTGTAAAAAACAATATTGCACAGGAACCTGGAATGTTAGATCCATGAATCAAGGTAGATTGGAAGTGGTCAACCAAGAATTGGCAAGAGTGAAGAAAATTAACATTTTAAGAATCAGTGAACTAAAATGAATGGGAATGGGTGAATTTAATTCATATGACCATTATCTCTACTACTGTGGGCAAGAATCCCATAGAAAGACATAAGTAGCCCTCATAGTCAACAAAAGAGTCCAAAACACAGTACTGGGTACAATCTCAAAAATGATGGAATGATCTCAGTTTCTTTTCAAAGCAAACTATTCAGCACCACAGTATTCTAAATCTATGCCCCAACCACTTATGTTGAAGAAGATGAAGACGAATGGTTCCATGAAGACCTACAAGACCATCTAGAACTAACACCCCCAAAAAAGATGTCCTTTTCATGATAGGGGATTGGAATGCAAAAGCAGGAAATCAAAAGATACATGGAGTAACAGGCAAGTTTGGCCTTAGAGTATAAAATGAAACAGAGAAAAGGATAACAGAGTTTCACAAAGAGAACACACTGGTCATAGCAAGCATGTTTTTCTATCAACCCAAGAGATGACTCTACACATGGATATTACCAGATGATCAATAATGAAATCAGACTGATTATGTTTTTTGCAGTCAAAGATGGAGAAGTTCTATCCAGTCAGCAAAAGCATGTCCTGGAGCCGACCGTAGTTATATTATAAGTTTCTGATTGTAAAATTCAGACTTAAATAAAGTAGGGAAAGCCGCTAGGCCATTCAGGTATGACATCACTTTGCCAACAAAAGTCCAGCAGTCATGCTCAGATGTGAGAGGTGGACCATAAAGAAGACTGAGCACCAAAGAATTGATGCTTTCCAACTGTGGTATTGGAAAAGACTCAGAGAGTCCCTTGGTCAGCAAGGAGATGCAACCAGTCAGTCCTAAAGGAAATCAACCCTGAATACTCATTGGAAAGGCTGATGCTGAAGTTGAAGCTCCAATACTTTGGCTACTGGATGTGAAGAACTGACTCACTGGAAAAGACCCTGATGCTGGGAAAGACTGAAGGCAGGAAAAGAAGGGGGCAACAGAAGATGAGATAGTTGGATGGCATCACTGACTCAATGGACATGAGTTTGAGCAAGCTCTGAAAAAGATAGTGAAGGACAGGCTAGGCTGTCATGCTGCAGTTCATGGGACTGCAAGGAATCAGGTGTGACTTAGAGACTGAACAATGAACAAATAGCTAATATTATTAAACATATTTTCATGCACATATTTGCCATTTATATGTTTTCTTTGGTGAAGTGTTCTGTTCTTTTGCCCACTTTCTGATAGAATTTTTTGCTTTTTTTACTTTTGAATTTAAAGAGGAGCCTATACATTCTTAAAGTGAATAATTTACCAAATACATAATTTGAAAGTATTTTCTCCCATTTGGTGGCTTGTCTTTTCATTGTCTAAATGGGGTCTTTCACAGAAGAAATGTTTTTAATTTTGATGAGGTTCAATGTATTAGTTTTTTTTATAGATCATGTTTTTCATCTCTTATCTGAGAACTAGTCAACTAACACTAGAAAGATTTTCACTATAATGTCTTCTAAAAGTTTTGTAGTTTTATCTTTCACATTTAAATTATAAGAGTCCATTGTGAGTTCAGTTTTCTTCAGTACTTGCATACTGCCATCCAATTATTCCAGCATCATTTGTTAAAGAGACTATCCTTTCTCCATTTAATTACTTTGCAGCTTTCTCAGAAACTGTAACTTCAATTTAACATAAATAAGCTTAATAATCCTTCAATTTAAAATTATACATCCAGAGAAAGTGTGTGTTATATTATAATACCTGAGATAACTTTAGTTTGTTAGATTTATGAGACTTTTTTCAGAGTGAGGAGGATCTTTTATTTACCTTTTTTCATTTGTTTTATTCAGTTTTAGTAAGATACATCATTTTCTATTGATAAATAGGAATTATATATATTTAGGGAGTACAGCTTGATTCGATTTGAATTTCTCCAGATTTTATTTGTTAGATAACTGACTAAAAAGAAATCGATCATATTAAATGTATAATTCACTTTAAAATGTTAAAAAGTGATTTACTAAATGTGTAAGTGATACCAAATACTATTAAATGACCCCTCAAAGATTATTGCTAAAACTTTATAGAGATATCAATAGAATAATAATCCACACAAGCTGCAGATATATACTGAAAGATGAAGTATGTCTTTTGAACTTCTAAATTTGGTAATCTGAAGATTAATTTTAAAAGACCAAAGTAACATTTATTTGAATAGTTAAAAAAAAATTTAAATGGCAGTTCCAAATGCTGGAGTTCTTGCTGAGAAACTGAATTTTTCACACACTGTTATTGCAAATGTGAAATAATAGAACCACTCTGGAGAACATCTTGGCAGCCTCTTACAAAGCTAAATATACCATATACCTTTACCATATGATGTAGCAATTTCATCCTTGGGCACTTATCCAAGAGAAATTAAACTTAGTTTCATGTAAAATTTGAATACTCACAAACTAATGCTCATAGTATTTTTATTTAAACTAGCCAAAAACTAGAAACAATCTAAATGCCTTCAACTGATGATTGATTAAGCAAGTTGTAATACACCCACACCATGGAATATTACTTAGCAGAAAAAAGGAATGAAATATTGATAAATGCAATAACTTGGATGAATCTTAAGTAAATTATGTTAAGTTAAAAAAAAGCCAACGTAAAAGATTACATGCAGCAAGCTTTCATTTATGTAACATTATCAAAATGACAAAATTATAGAGATGGAGAACAGATTAGTGCTTGCCAAGAGTTAGGGACTGTCATCATGAGTAAATAGATGATATCAAAGCAGCATGGAGAATCCTTAGAGAGATGGAACTGTCTGTATCTTGACATGGTGGTAGTCACACAAATCAACATGTGATACAATTGCATAGAACTATATACACACACATGCAAATGAGTGCATAGAAAATGTGAAATTTGCGTAAAGCTGAAGGATTGTACCAATGCCAGCACCTTGTGGTCTTACTGAACTCCAGATTTGTAAGAGAAGCCTGGTGGGCTACAATCCATGGAGTAGAAAAGAGTCAGATATGACTGAGCAGCTGAGCACACACACACAAGACTGAAAGAAATCAGATGAAACATACCCAGAATCTTCTGTATTATTCCTTAGAATGGCATGTGAATCTGCAATTAAAGTTTTAAAAAGGTAATTGAAAAGAAAAGTAAATCTCTGAATAGCCCCTTCTGTGTACACACACAAGCACACAAAATCCCATATGGGCATCAAAAGAAAAAGAAAAAAAAAAACTTACACCAGCATAAAGATATACAGAAATTATTCAGAACAAGGGATGAAAATATATTGTGCATTTAATATATTGCACAGGTATTGCTGTCACTGTTACTACTACTTCTATAAATGTTGTCATGAATTTGATATTTTGAATTGGCATTTGCTCTCATGCCTGATACTCTTCCTTGAGATGTATTCATGGCTAACTTCCTCACTTTATTTAGATAAGAGAATTTTTACCACAGTAAACATCACTTCTTTGACCAACTTATTTCAAATAATGCTGCCCTTTTTTTCTACCCTTTATTGTTCCCCCCTCCATCCCCTTTTCCTGATTTATTTTTCTTCTTAGCACTTGTAATCAAATGAAATACTGTATATATGTGTGTGTGTGTGTGTGTGTGTGTATGTTTACTGTTTATTCTCTAATCACACCTCCCCCTACTGAAAGCAAGCTACAAGAACAGGGCTTCATCTGATTTTCCTTACTTTTGCATTCTCAGTTCTTACAAAGTGCCTGATATGGTAAAGCCTCAGGAACCACTTCTTATATACACAAATGCAATAAATGATGAGTAAGTGTTGGTATTAGGTATAATGATGCAAGTTCAGTTTTACTGTTTTTTGAGTAACAGCTTCCAGTGCATGAGAATTCTAAAGAAGGTATCTTAGAACTTTCTTACCAAATTTTTATTAAACTTACTCACTATTTGAAGAGAGCCTTCTATGCAGGTCAATGACCCCCCAAAAATCAAGAAAATGCTACATTTTTCTAGAGTTTGATACAATTTTCCTTATGTCTTATTCATGAGATAGAACCTCTTTTGCAATCTGCTCTCTAAATGTAACTTCTCTACTTCCACTAGCTTTTCAAGTTAACTTGTTCTTGGAGTTCCACCTCTTAGGATAGAAACTCAGTTGCTTTAAACCAGATTTGCATTTTGTCCTCAGGCTTCATATAAAGTCTCTTATTTGAAGCTTCTTTTTGCCTCTTTATGTAGGAATTTTGAAATTCATCAAGCTGCACAAGTATAAGCTCTCCCATCTTTTCCTCCCAGGATAACCATGAGTCTCTTTATATTTCCTGAAAAGAGGAAGTGGCACTTTAAAAATATCTACTAGACACCAGGATTGTTTCATAACTTCCCTTCTGTTTGAGCTCTTAAAGGAACATGTTTTCCACCCAGATCCACTGGGAAATGGTTTACAGCAACTCTCCCAATGAATCTGTGTGTTTGACTCTATATTCAATGATGAGTAAGTAGAGGGAAAAAGTTGCATAAGGCCTATGGAGGTAAACGTGATTAATTGAGTAGTCTTAAAATGTTACATATGTTTCAGGATATTAGAAGTTTCCAGACAGCAAAGAGAAAGTAAAACAACTCTCAAGCCAAAGTATACCAGATATATAAAGGGCTGCAGGAAAACCTATTCCATGACTCCTGCTGCTAAGTCGCTTCAGTCATGTCCAACTCTGTGTGATCCCATAGATGGAAGCCAACCAGACTCCCCCATCCCTGGGATTCTCCATGCAAGAGTACTGGAGTGGGTTGCCATTTCCTTCTCCAATGCATGAAAGTGAAAAGTGAAAGTGAAGTAGCTAAGCCATGTCTGACTCTTAGCGATGCCATGGACTGCAGCCTATCAGGCTCCGCTGCCCATTGGATTTTCCAGGCAAGAGTACTGGAGGGGGGTGCCACTGCCTTCTCCTAGAGAAACTAATCTTAGAGAAAGCAGTCAGATAAGGATGTGAGAGACTGATGGGAATACTGTAAAATATAGTGAAAGTGAAGTGAAGTAGCTCAGTTGTGTCTGACTCTTTGCGACCCCGTGGACTGTAGCCCACCAGACTCCTCTGTCCATGGGATTCTCCAGACAAGAATACTGGAGTGGGTTGCCATTTTCTTCTCCAACTCAAGATAATGTAAATTCTATGCTGGGTTGCAGGAATTTGGGTGGCGGTATATCAAGCGCAATGGCCCCCCACTCCAGTACTCTTGCCGGCAAAATCCCATGGATGGAGGAGCCTGGTGGGCTGCAGTCCATGGGGTTGCTGAGGGTCGTACATGACTGAGCAACTTCACTTTGAGTTTTCACTTTCATGCATTGGAGAAGGAAATGGCAACCCACTCCAGTGTTCTTGCCCAGAGAATCTCAGGGTCGGGGGAGTCTGGTGGGCTGCCGTCGATGGGGTCGCACAGAGTCAGACAAGACTGAAGCGACTTAGCAGCAGCAGCAGCAGCAGCATATCAGGTGCAGGAGCGGCAGAGAGGAGCTACCCCACTTCCAAGGAGTGGAGGCTGCAAGGGCACAGGAGGACCCAGAGGAGCTACTCCATGTTCAAGGTCAGGAGAGGTAACTCATCCAAGGTAAGGAGCAGTGACTACAAATTACTGGAGCAGCCATGAAGATACTCATGTCCAAGGTAAGAGAAACCCAAGTAAGATGGTAGGTGTTGCGAGAGGGCATCAGAGGGCAGACACACTGAAACTATAACCATAGAAAACTTGCCAATCTGATCACATGGACCACACCCTTGTCTAACTCAGTGAAACTAAGCTATGCTGTGTGGGGTCACTCAAGACAGACGGGTCATGGAGGAGAGGTCTGACAGAATGTAGTCCACTGGAGTAGGGAATGGCAAACCACTTCAGTATTCTTGCCTTGAGAACCCCATGAACGATATGAAAAGGCAAAAAAATAGGACACTGAAAGATGAATTCTCCAGCTCAGTAGGTGCCCAGTATGCTACTGGAGATCAGTAGAAAAATAACTCCAAAAATAATGAAGGGATGGAGCCAAGCAAAAACAATACCCAGTTGTGGATGTGACTGGTGATAGAAGCAGGGTCCGATGCTGTAAAGAGCAATATTGCATAGGAACCTGGAATGTTAGGTCCATGATTTGAGGCAAATTGGATGTGGTCAAATAAGAGATGGCAAGAGTGAATGTCGGCATTCTAGGAATCAGCAAACTAAGATGGACAAGAATGGGTGAATTTAACTCAGATGACCATTATATCTGCTACTGCGGCAGGAATTTCTTAGAAGAAATGGAGTAGCCATCATGGTCAACAAAAGAGTCCGAAATGTAGCATTGGATGCAATCTCTAAAACAGAATGATCTCTGTTCGTTTCCAAGGCAAGCCATTCAATATCACGGTAATCCGAGTCTACGCCCCAACGAGCAACGCTGAAGAAGCTGAGTTTGAATGGTTCTATGAAGACTTACAAGACCTTTTCTTTTTAGAACTAACACCCAAAAAAGATGTCCTTTTCATTATAGGAGACTGGAATGCTAAAGTAGGAAGTTAAGAAACACCTGGAGTAACAGGCAAATTTGGCCTTGGAGTAGGGAATGAAGCAGGGCAAAGGCTAACAGAATTTTGCAGAGAACGCACTAGTCATAGCAAACACCCTCTTACAACAGCACAAGAGAAGACTCTACACATGGTCATCACCAGATGGTCAACACTGAAATCAGATTGGTTATATTCTTTGCAGCCAAAGATGGAGAAGCTCTACACAGTCAGCAAAAATAAGACCAGGAGCTGATTGCAGTTCAGATCATGAACTCCTTATTACCAAATTCAGACTTAAATTGAAGAAAGTGGGGAAAACCACTAGGCCATTCAGGCATAACCTATATCAAATCCCTATGTTTATAGAGTGGAAGTGGGAAATATATTTAAGAGACTAGATCTGATAGAAAGAGTGCCTAAGAAACTATGGAATGAGGTTCGTGACATTGTCCAGGAGACAGGGATCAAGACCATCCCCATGGAAAAGAAATGCAAAAAGCAAAATGGCTGTCTGGGAGGCCTTACAAATAGCTGTGAAAAGAAGAGAAGTGAAAAGCAAAGGAGAAAAGGAAAGATATAAGCATCTGAATGCAGAGTTCCAAAGAACAGTGAGGAGAGATAAGAAAGCCTTCTTCAGCAATCAGTGCAAAAAAATAGAGGAAAACAACAGAATGGGAAAGACTAGAGATCTCTTCAAGAAAATTAGGGATACCAAAGGAACATTTCATGCAAAGATGGCTCAGTAATGGACAGAAATAATATGGACGTAACAAAAACAGAAGATATTAAGAGGTGGCAAGAATACACAGAAGAACTGTACTAAAGAGATCTTCACAACCCAGATAATCTTGATGGTGTGATCACTCACCTACAGCCAGACATCCTGGAATGTGAAGTCAAGTGGGCTTGAGGAAACATCACTACGAACAAAACTAGTGGAGGTGATGGAGTTCCAATTGAGCTATTTCAAATCCTGAAAGTTGATGCTGTGAAAGTGTTGCACTCAATATGCCAGCAAATTTGGAAAACTTAGCAGTGTCCACAAGACTGGAAAAGGTTAGTTTTCATTCCAATCCCAAAGAAAGGCAATACCAAAGAATGCTCAAACTACCACACAATTGCACTCATCTCACACGCTAGTAAAGTAATGCTGAAAATTCTCCAAGCCAGGCTTCAGCAATATGTGAACTGTGAACTTCCAGATGTTCAAGCTCGTTTTAGAAAAGGCAGAGGAACCAGAGATCAAATTGCCAACATCTCCTGGATCATCAAAAAGCAAGAGAGTTTCATAAAAATATCCATTTCTGCTTTATTGACTATGCCAAAGCCTTTGACTCTTTGGATCACAATACACTGTGGAAAATTCTGAAAGAGATGGGGATACCAGAGCACCTGACCTGCCTCTTGAGAAACCTATATGCAGGTCAGGAGCAACAGTTAGAACTGGACATGGAACACAGACTGGTTCTAAATAGGAAAAGGTGTACAGCAAGGCTGTATATTGTCATCCTGTTTATTTAACTTATATGCAGTGTACCTCACGAGAAATTCTGGGCTGGAAGAACCACAGGCTGGAATCAAGATTGCTGGGAGAAATATCAATCACCTCAGATATGCAGATGACACCACCCTTATGGCAGAAAGTGAAGAGGAACTTAAAAGCCTCTTAATCAAAAAAATGAGCCAAAGAACTAAATAGACATTTCTCCAAAGAAGACATACGGATGGCTAACACATGAAAAGATGCTAAACATCACTAATTATTAGAGAAATGCAAATCAAGACCACAATGAGGTACCATTTCACACCAGTGAATGGCTGTGATCCAAAGTCTACAAGCAATAAATCCTGGAGAGGGTGTGGAGAAAAGGGAATCCTCTTACACTGTTGGTGGGAATGCAAACTAGTACAGCCACTATGGAGAACAGTGTGGAGATTCCTTAAAAAACTGCAAGTAGAACTGCCTTATGACCCAGCAATCCCACTGCTAGGCATACACACCAAGGAAACCAGAATGGAGAGAGGCACGTGTACCCCAATGTTCATCACAGTACTGTTTATAATAGCCAGGACATGGAAGCAACCTAGATGTCCATCAGCAGATGAATGGATAAGAAAGCTGTGGTACATATACACAATGGAGTATTACTCAGCCATTAAAAAGAATACATTTGAATCAGTTCTAATGAGGTGGATGAAACTGGAGCCAATTATACAGAGTGAAGTAAGCCAGAGAGTAAAACACCAGTACAGTATACTAACACATATATATGGAATTTAGAAAGATGGTAATGATAACCCTGTATGCGAGACAGCAAAAGAGACACAGATGTAAAGAACAGAGTTTTGGACTTTGTAGGAGAGGGAGAGGTGGGATGATTTGGGAGAATGGCATTGAAACATGTATACTATCATGTAAGAAATGAATCACTAGTCTAGGTTCGATACAGGATACAGGATGCTTGGGGCTGGTGCACTGGGATGACCCAAAGAGATGATATGGGAAGGTTGGTGGGAGGGGGATTCAGGTTTGGGAACTCATATACATATGTGGTGGATTCATGTATGTCAGTGTATGGCAAAACCAATACAGTATTGTAAAGTTAAAAAAAAATATTAATAAATAAATAAATAATAAAAATAAAAAGAACAAAGATTTTTAAAAAAAAAGCCTCTTGATGAAAGTGAAAGAGACTGAAAAAGTTGGCTTAAAACTCAACATTCAGAAAACTAATATCATGGCATCTGGTCCTATCCCTTAATGGGAAATAGATGGGGAAACAGTGGAAACAGTGTCAGACTTTATTTTGGGGGGCTCCAAAATCACTGNAAAAAGTTGGCTTAAAACTCAACATTCAGAAAACTAATATCATGGCATCTGGTCCTATCCCTTAATGGGAAATAGATGGGGAAACAGTGGAAACAGTGTCAGACTTTATTTTGGGGGGCTCCAAAATCACTGCAGATGGTGATTGCAGCCATGAAATTAAAAGATGTTTAGTCCTTGGAAGGAAAGTTATGACCAACCTAGATAGCACATTAAAAAGCAGAGACATTACTTTTCTAACAAAGGTCCATCTAGTCATGGCTATGGTTTTTCGAGTGGTCATGTATGGACTATGAAGAAAGCTCAGTGTGAAGAACTGATGCTTTTGAACTATGGTGTTGGAGAAGACTCTTGAGAGTCCCTTGGACTGCAAGGAGATTCAACCAGTCCATCCTAAAGGAGATTAGTCCTGGGTGTTCATTGGAAGGAATGATGCTGAAGCTGAAACTCCATAATTTGGTCATCTCATGTGAAGAGTTGACTCATTGGAAAAGACCCTAATGCTGGGAGGGATTGGAGGCATGAGGAGAAGGGGATGACAGAGGATGAGATGGCTGGATGGCATCACCAACTCAATGGACATGAGTTTCGGTAAACTCCGAAAGTTGGTAATCGACAGGGAGGCTGGCGTGCTGCGATTCATGGGGTTGCAGAGTCAGACACGACTGAATGACTAAACTGAACTGAACTGATGCTACTACTAGGAAGCTCCACCCTCAACCTAACTCTCCATTCTCAAAATGCCTAGAAGATCTCTTGATCCATTGTGAAATTGTAGGGTCAGTTTTATAAGGTAAGTTTCACTATCTTTATCCTGACCAAAAAGCATAGATTTTTATTAAACTCATAACAACACAATTTTGCAGTTTACAGATTTGCATTCTGGAAGCAAACTTTTGTAATACTGTGAGAATTTTATTATGTATGGAGGCAACTCTCCTCCATGTCTAGTAGGAAGAGATGATGGTCCTCAGTGGGACTAGTCAAGGTGCTGGGGAGTGTATTCCAATGGGTGGGAGTCTTCAAGGTCCAGGGCCCAACTCATGCACACAACAGACTGAACTGGTACCCGACTCTCACCTGGGCAACGTAGAGGGTTGGAGATGGGACAGCTTAACTCACCGGGTGGCAGAGTGCTGAAAGTGGACTATTTCCCTGGGTTCATCAGAACAGGAGAAAATGAGCTTTGTCTCAGAATCAGATGTGGGCCAAGTGGGAGAAAAGGCTGGCATGTGTTCAGCTTACCTTCCATCTTTTTTTTCTTTTAATTTATTTTCAATTGAAGGATAATTACCTTAAGGTATTGTGTTGGTTTTCACCAAACATCAGCATGAATCAGCCATCGGTTTACACATGTCCCCTCCCACTTGAACAGTGCTGCCTGAGGATCCATGGAGACGATAGCTGAAAGGTTCAGCAAGAGCAAAAGTCAGAGATCAGAGGAGCTAAAACTGAATCATTAGGCACCACAGGAGTGAGACGCACCTTCCATGTGACTGCAGGAGAGGACACAACAGTCAGCCTCTTAGCTGATTGCCCATTAAACACACCACAGGAAAAGAAAGGCAGCACGGACAGCTTGCCATGGCCAACGACCTAAGTCATTAAACCAAGCAAGGCCGTCCTATCCTCTGAATCTCTTCCCCACTTAACTGAAGACACTGAAATAGCAGCAGGTGGGCTCAGATGGAGCACCTCACCTTCCTGTTACAGGCCTCTAGCCCTAAGCAGGCCTAAGCCAAGGGAAAACTAAGCTACAAAAGCTAGGAATTCCAATTATTGTACAAGACTACCCATTTCAATTACTTAAATGAGACAATATTTGTAACTTAAAATCTCTGCAGTTGTGCATTACCCAAGACTCTGACTATTATCTTGGGCCTGCTGGAGTCTTCTTCCAGGGAAGGAGAAGATAACTATGGCTGAATGAGCAAGACAAGAAAATAAAACTGCATCTTGATGAAGTTCAGTACAGTGGCCACACAAACATGACTTCATTTTCTCCTCACAGCCTCTTCAAAAGTTAAACATGTGAACTTGTACAGCTGGGCGGGCTGCATGTTCAGAAGGGCTCTGGGCTTGGTTTAATGCTCTGTTGTTGTTGTCTTGAAATTTTTACTAATTTTGAAACAAGGAGCACCACATTTTGACTTTTCACTGAACCCTACAAATTATGTAGTTGGTTCTGCAAACAGCTTTTGGGAGTCTGACCATATTGAATTTTTTGACCTAGATTTGAATTATATGGTGTTAACTTCTCACAACTTTTATACTATGCATATTTATGCAATTTTCTCTGTGTGTTTTATATTAAAATGAAATTTTAAAAATAAATCCTTCCCCAGGGATAGATTTACTCCAGAAAATAAGAAAAAAATTAACTTCTGGCTTATGTTCTCAATGAAATATAAAGGCATGATTCTATGAAATGGACTTCCCTGTTGGCTCAGACAGTAAAGCGTCTGCCTACAATGTGGGAGACCTGGATTCAACCCCTGGGTTGGGAAGATCCCCTGGAGAAAGAAATGGCAACTCACTCCAGTACTCTTGCCTGGAAAATCTCATGGACAGAGGAGCCTGGTAGGCTACCATCCATGGGGTTGCAAACAGTGGGACAGGACTGATCGATTTCACTTTCACTTTTTTCTATCAAATAGACAAAAATAGGAGAGTTAATCTAAATTTAAGAACTGAAATAAAATCTCTACAGGAAGTACTAAATAGAAGATTTGACTTAGCAGAAAAATAAATTTTGAAGCAGACAAGATAAGCTTGAGATGGAATCATACAATTCAGAATGAAGACATAGGAAAGTAAAAGAAGACAATAGAAGTGGAAGTAAGATGACAGAGACTCAAATTACAAACTACAATCATCTTTAAAGGAAAAAAGTGGATAAAAGTCAATTGTAATAAAAAAAAATAATAATTTCTCCATAGTAGAAAAGGACCTGTCACCAATGGAAATAAAGAAGTGTCACTGTGTTCATGGCAGATTTAATAGGCAATGTGTTTCCTGTTAACTTTATTCTTTGGACTCCAAGAAAATAAAAGTCATCTTGAAATCTTCTAAACTTAAAAAAGGTAATTTTCTAAGAATTAATGTATAATCAGTAAAGTTTCTATTTTTGTTTCTCTGGAGAAGAAAGTAGAGAAATGCCTTTGGGTTTTAGTAGTAGGGAGGTGATGGCACAAAAAATATGGTAACCAGTCAGTTTGCTAGTCATGGTTAAGAGCAAAATGACAAACTCAGATATGTCTATGAAAAAGATTGCTTAAGATGTTAATTAGTCCACTGAAAAATGAAAATGAATCAAATTTAAAACTCTATCATTGGGAAGTCATAGTAGAATGGTAAAGAACTAGCAATAAGCCCTAAAAATAGCAAGAGAAAAAACTTCAGAAATCACTAAACACTAAAGGAGAAAGATTGATGTCTAAAATAATTTGCATAACTATGGTAACTAACATAGGACACAAATGACAAAATATACTTTAATAAAAGCATTTATTTACCTTAAACAACAGGGCCTATAACCCTAGATTAAACTAACAAAAAGTATATAAAGAGGGAAAAGAGTGAAATAGCATATATTCTTCTTACTTTTCCACAAAATGGAGTTAATTGTAATATTTAGTTTTCATAATAACATCACAAACACAACTTCAATAAATCTATAAAAATTGCTAACCTTACCACTAATAAAATTAAAATCAAGTTCTCCATTTTCCAAATTATTATAAAAGATAAGAGCATACAGAATATCTTCTATGCCACCAGGGAAGCACTATGCAATAGAACACAGACAAAGGAAGAAACATACAGCTTGGCTAAAAGAGGCATAGAATTAACAAAAGTCAAAACCATAAAAACGATTAGAATCAATTACAATAAAGGTAAGTTCAGATGAATCGTGGTTCAAACAAGATTATTCCCTTGGTCTTGGAATAGCTCTAAGTGGCTATTACTTCACAGGAAACACAGTATAAAATGCATCGCTATATAGAAAATATTTAAAAATCAAGAGACTAATACTACAGCCCAGTCTTCTTGATGAACACAGATACTAAAATTGTAAATGAAGTAACAGGAAACAGGAAACACTTCACGGTCCTAGCTTGTTCCCTCTCCTTTTTGATAGTTCAGCAGAGAGCTAACACAGGAGACCTGAATCCTCTCAAAGAAAGGAAAGGCAGCCTCAACTTTCCAGGGGTCCTCTTTTCTAGAAAGACCCCTTCTAGGCCTGTGAGCGTCCATTCTTGCATGCTCACATATGATCCCTGGCCGTCTTCATGAATACATAGGGCAAGACTAGGGCTCCCTCCTCAGACAGAGGAGCCTCCGTATACCAAGAGCCTGCTGTGTGTGTGTCTGTGTGTGTGCGTGTGTGTGTGTGTGTGCTGAGTCATGTCCAACTATTTGTGACCCCATGGACTAGTCCACCAGGTTCTTCTCTCTGTCCAGGGAATTCTCCAGGCAAGGAAACTGGAGCGGGTAGCCTTTTCCTTTGGCAGGGCATCTTCCTAGCTCAGTGATCAAACCCACATCTCTTGCATCTCCTGCACTGGCAGGTATACTCTTTACTACCGTGCCATCTGGGAAGCACATTTTTGTTCAATTGCTCAGTTGTGTGTGACTCTGCTACACCATGAACTGCAGCACACCAGGCCTCCCTGTCCTTCACTACCTCCCTTCCCTAAACTGTGGGACAGTGGGATTCTGGGTGACCTGTCTGGGTGACACTGCTCTCTGCTAGGCAATTTCCTCCATATTAAATCTACTCTACATTGTTGATGACGTTGTCCAGGTGTTTTTGTACAACAGGAATAGAAGTCAACAATTTATTATGCTGAAGGACATTCGTTTGACTAATGAAAAGCAGATTGTTTATAAAATTGGTTAGCATCCTGTGCTGTGCTTAGTTGCTTGGTGGTGTTACTCTTTGCGACCCCATGGACTGTAGCCTGCCAGGCTCCTCTGTCCGTTGGGATTCTCCAGGCAAAAACACTGGAGTGGGTTGCCATGCCCTCCTCCAAAGGATCTTCCCAATCCAGGGATCAAACCCAGCTCTCCCACATTGTGGGCGGATTCTTTGCCATCTGAGCCATCCTATGTCACATAAAAAAGATAAATAACAAAAACTTGTATTACCTCTTTAATGGGATGGCAACAAAGCATGCAGTTAAATATTCTCATTTCTAATTATAGTCCTTTTAAAAAGACAAAAAGGTTGGATTTAGAGTTTATTTCAAAACAACACTTACCATCATGCTCGCTAGGAAATAACTAATGTCTTTTTTTTTTTTCAAATCAGTAGCAAAGGAAAGATTTCTATTAATTCAAAAATAGTGATAATTCAGAAATTCTTATCAATTTCACAATTTATAAACAAAAAACCCAAAACCATAATAAAAAGGCAGAAAAAATTTTATGATGATTTGTAGAAATTAACATGCAGAAGCTCTAGAAAACTAACCAATTGAAAAACAGAATTCATAGATGAATTCAGCAAAGTGGAAGAGTAAGAATTAGATGTGAAAAATATCAATTTCAATTCTATATATCAAATTCAAGAATTCCCATCAGATATAGCAAAAATTAAGTAAGAATTATCCAAATGAGAAAAATGAGTGGTCTAGAAACAAAACTTTTTTTAAAAAGAAAACATATTTATATCTAAGACAAAAAACTATCAATTTTTTATACTACTCAATAGTGTCAAGATTTTAAATATTCCAAAATTAATCTATAGATTTAATGTGACTGGAGTAAAATTATAACAGGATCCATTTTCAATACTGAGGAAATAATTTAAACCCCATCTGTTAGAATATCTGATAACATCTTTGAACTCTTTCAAAAAAAATAGTAAACCATATATTTAAAACAAATTGTACAACTATGGTAATTAAAACATTGGTCTACTTTTATATATTGATGAGCATACAGATTATTGCAACAGATAAGGAGACTGAAAAGAAATTATATTTGCATATATGATAAAAGAAGCATCACAAGCCAAGGAATGAATAATGAAAGAATCATTCAATAAATGGGCCTTGGGGGAGTGGGGTTCATGCATTTCTTCAGTTTTTACCATGCAACATAATTCACTTCTGATGAATCAAAAAACTGACTTAGTAAAGAAGATCAGAGAAAACTGATATGAATACTTATCCATTTTTGAGGAGAGACTGATTTTCTAGTTAAACACAAAAAGAGAAAATAATCTTATATTTAACTCAATAAAATAAAAACTCCCATGTGAAAAAGTTAATAAGATCTAAAAGGTAAATAAAAGATTGAGTTCAAGTTTACAAAGAGGTAATAAACAGAGAGGTGATATCTTTATAAACCTGACTACTGTTTTAATTTCCTTTTATTTAATAACTACTGAGATCAGCACTTTCTTACATGTTTACTTAATAGCTGTAATTGTACCCTGTCTCACCTGTTTGTATCACTTTACCATGTGTCTGTTATAGATTCTTAATATTTTTCTCATCATTTCACATTTGGGAAAAAAAGTTTTTAATAAATAAAGCAAAACAGATAATGCTTTTAATGCACAGAATTAGACAAACACCACGCCCCCTAGTTATCAAAGAAATGTAAGCCAAAGCTATAGTGAAAAACGTTTACTTGCTAAATTAGCAAACGTTTTTAAAAAGATGACCCCCAAAACTGGCTTAGATAAACTGAAATTTTTTCTTATTTGAATTTGGTAACAGCGGAAGTTTGAAATTATGATTAGGAGAGCAACTTATAGGCACTATTTATAAATTATTATAAAAATATTAATGATAGTAAGCTTATGTTCTAAAACAAACAAACAATTCTAAAATATAGGAAAAGCTATTTAATTTTTTTCTAAATAGCCTGTAGATACAACAGCCCAGGAATGAGAAAGCAAATTGCAGCACTCATACAGGGAACTCAGTATTGTCATTAAAATGATGATTATGAAGATTACATAACAGCATGGAAATACTTATGATGATTTTATCATAGGAAAACACAAAAGCAAAATACAAAATGATGAGAAAAGCAGCAAAGCG
>SJYW01015176.1:1009339-1019591 GCA_006410735.1 Raphicerus campestris
CATTTGTTACAACTGATGGTCTTGCATTGACACGTCATCATCACCCAGAGACCACAGCTCACTTTTGGCGGTACACATTCTAAGGGTCTGGGCAAACATATAACGATAAATGGCCATCATTATAGTATCACACAGAGTAGTTTCACTGCCCTGAAACTCTTTTGTGCTCCACCTATTCAACCCTGAGTCCTAATTAGACCTTTTTTTTTTTTTTTTTCCCCTTCATTTTTGGCCATGCTGTGCACAAGGCTTGCCGGATCTTAGTTTCCCTACCGGGGACTGAACCTGAACCACAGAAGTGAAAGCGCAGCGCTGTAATCATTGGACCTCTGGGGAACTGCCTAATTTGGCAGAATTTCTTTTTTGTGGCCCGCAGGAAATGCATCCTCATCGTTCATCCATGGAGATTGCAGTAAACAAGAGTGGCCCTCCACTCCTTCTGCCTTGCTCTTGGACTTGAAGCATGAGTGGAAGGAACCCACCAAGAGCACCCTGAGATGCTGGAAGCCTGCCCTTCTGCCTGGAGAAGGCAGCAGCACCCCTCCCCTTCAGAGGAGCCTGGAGGTACCCACACAGTGTAGCTCCTGTCTCCAGAGAGACTGTGTTACTTTTCTAACTGGAGTGTTTAATTTGCAGTGTTGTGTTGGTTTCTGCCATGCAACACCATGAAGCAGGCATGGACGTGCATATGTTCCTTCCCCCATGAGCTTCCCTCCCTCGCATCCCCATTGCATTCCTCTAGGTCATCCAAGCACCAGGCTGAGCTCCCTGTGTGATACAGCAACTTCCCACTAGCTGTCTGTTTCACACCTGGTAGTGTTTATATGTCAATGCTATGCTCTCAATTCGTCCCTACTTCAAAGTATCTCCATTGTTTTGAATTGAATGAATGGTCAAGGGGTTTGAGAGCTGTGGATAGGATTCTTGGACCACCACTCTGAGTATTCCTCTGTAATCGAGTCCTTTAATTATTAACAGTCATGTCCAACTCTTTACTACCCCATGGACTGCAGCCCTCCAGGCTCCTCTACCCTGGGGATTCTCCAGGCAAGAATACTGAAGTGGGTTGCCATGCCCTCTTCCAGGGGATGTTCCCAACCCTGGGATCGAACCCTGGTCTCTCGCATCACAGGTGGGTTCTTTACCGATTGAGCCACCAGGGAAGCCCCTTTAATTTCAACAAGCTGCCTCAAGTATAAACAGCACAGAGAAGCTTGATAGATCCCAAATGTCACTTCAGTTTATTTAGGTGATTAAAAAATAAATATATAAATATTACAGTAAAAAGGAAAGATAACCAGAAATTGAAGCTTCGATATCTTCTGGAACCCCTATTTTAATACTTTTATGCCTTGGTTAATGTCCTCCCTGAGCTTCTATTCCTTCATCTGAAATTGGAATAATAAACAATAGCTCTTTTCCTTCTTCAACAGTGTGTTATCAGAAAGAGTAAATTGTTTACTACAAACATTATATCAATGTAAGCTAGTCTTATTATAACAATTGGATATTTCATAAAGAGAAATATTCTGGTGTATTCTGTTTTCTTCTTTATATGTATGAATTGCTATGCTCTTCTAAGTGGTGGAATGATCAGTAGGGAAATAATCAGAAGCAAATACTAAAGTCGAAATTTACCATTACAGCTGATGCATTGAGGCTTATCAGAATATCCACAAAGCATTAACAAAAATACAAAACAAAACAAATTGCCTGTTAGCATCTGAAGGAAAAAAAATGACAATTTGTGAGAGATAGTTTTTTTTTTCTTTTTTAAACCGAAATTAGCAAAACTAAGATGTAACATATCTGGAAACAAAAGCACATCAAAGCTTTTCTTTTAATGAGCACAAAAGACATATTGCTGGGGTTAGATACTTTAAAACGAGTGAAATGAGTTTAGTGTTGAAAGAAGCTTTTTGTTGAAGATTACTGCTTTTATTCAGATTCAGATGAAATTATTTATTTTAGTTAGACAATGAATTTCTTCCTTAAGAGTAATTTTGCTGTAAAGTAATTTTAATCTGTGGCAATTTATATCTAATGTTAGGAGAGAATGATAATAGAGGTAATTCATTCTAGGTTTTCCTGGAGTGGTTGCCTCAGATGGGAATCCTTGAAAGCTGGATACAGCACTGGGGTAACTGAAGGCAGACTAAAAGCTTGGGCCTTCTTTGCGCACCTCCAGCCTTCGGTCTCCCTACCTCCTTCTCTCTCTGTCTGCTCCCTAACAGAGCTCCTCGAGGTATGGACATGAGCATTGCAGTAAGTGTTAAGGTGTGTGTAACTCTTCCCTAGGGAAGAATTTCCATTCTAAGGAGTCTTCAATTCACTGGAGACCAAAGATTTGGGGACAAAGTGGCCTCTGGAGCCCCTTGCCTGCCAAAATCTCATTGCCCTGGACCTCCACCTCCCCTTAAAACACAGGCCCTTCTGTTCAGCAAATAGACTTGTCTGTCTACAGCATTCACTCACACAGAATTAAGCACTCATGTATACCATTATCAGTTTTCAAATGTGCTTTGCTTGCATTCATGCGCGATCACTTCAGCTGTGTCCTGACTCTGTGGGACTCCATGGACTATGACCCACCAGAGTCCTCTGTCCATGGGATTCTCCAGGCAAGAATACCTGGGTTTCCATGCACTCTCCAAGGAATCTTCCCAAACCTGGGATTACCCTAATGTCCTATGGCTCCTACACTGCAAGTAGATTCTTTACCTCTGAGCTGCCAGGGAAGCCCTGATAATGTCATACTCCCCAATACTTCTTAATATTTCCTAATAATGGTAAAATTATATTACATATAATATGTGTAAATATACATAAATACCACACATATACATGTATATCTTTGACAGATAAATATTAATATAGTAATTTTGAAGTGAAGTGAAAGTCGCTCAGTTGTGTCTGACTCTTTGCTACCTCATGGACTATATAGTCCATGGACTTCTTCAGGCCAGAATACTGGAGTGGGTAGCCTTGCCCTTCTCCAGGGGATCTTCCCAATCCAGGGATGGAACCCAGGTCTCCCGCATTGCAGGTGGATTCTTTACCAACTGAGCTATCAGGGAAACCTAGTAATTTTGAAATGGGAGTTAAATAACAATAGGATAATGAAGCATGATAGTTCAACGGAACACGGAAATGTTTACATTGGTGGTTTTGACAGAATTATACAATTTTAATGTTAAGAAGCCTTTCAAAACTGTCCTTGTGTCTTGCACATGAGGAAACTGAATGATGACTATCAGAACAAGAGATAAGGTCTCTTCATTCCTGGCCCATCACCTCTGTGTGTATGTTTTACACAAGATCCTTCAACCCTTAGCTTTTGTTATGAATCATATTGAGAAATACTTGTTGCAGCTGTCAACCTGAGACCTGACTGGGCCATTGTAAGTCCCCTAAGAATCAAGAGAGAGAATAACGGGAGTGAAGCTGCCGGCCCCTTCCCTTGGCTGACTCACTCCCCAGAGCAACATGCACACCCCTCCTCCTCCTTTCACCGCAGTGGGAGTCATGGCTCAAACTTCTGTCCTGAATGAGGGGACTCCGTGTTCCCGGCAAGGTGTAGCGCTAACCGCTCCTGCGGTCGCAGTCACCTGACTGCTGGAGGGCGGCACTGCTTGCTCCCGCCCCTCACCCACTGTGTCCCGCCCACCGTTTCTACCTGTAAGCAGTAGGCCTGGCCCCAGGCTGCCCTGGTGGCTCAGAGGTTAAAGCGTCTGCCCGCAATGCGGGAGACACGGGTTCGATCCCTGGGTCGGGAAGACCCGCTGGAGAAGGAAATGGCAACCCACTCCAGTACTCTTGCCTGGAGAATCCCATGGAGGGAGGAGCCTGGTAGGCTACAGTCCATGGGGTCGCAAAGAGTCGGACACGGCTGAGTGACAAACTACTACTACTACTACTAAACACGGGTATTCAGGTTCTCCACAGAAAAACCTCAGTTTCTCAGTGGTGCTCCCACCTCCGTTTCCCATCCCAAGGTCGTGATTTCCGCCTCACAGGGGATCGCGGTCATTGCTATCCTATCCAGGGACTGTAACACTCCTGGTACTTCTGGCCTGAGATACCCCCTAAGCAGCAAACTTTGAGTCCTGAGGGAGATTCTCCTTGGAGAAGCCCACATCTCCAAGGCAATTTGATCTTCCTTCTGGGTATGGGAAACATGGCCCAGTACAGAACAGAGAACCTATGAAGGATCATTGCGCTGAGGTGACTGGAATTCAACTCGGAATTCTATACTTTCTCTTCCCCCTGACACACTCTCCTCCCCTCCCTTTCCCTACCCACCTTCCACTCAGCCCTGAAGCCCAGGAAATACTCTAATGGATGAATATTTACAAATCTCTTTGCTCTAATAAATTCTTTGAGAATAACATCATGGAGGGGATTCTCTCAATTAAAAAAAAAAAAAAAAAAAGACTATTTCTAAGTAAACAATCCTTCAATGGGTGAATAATTTAAAGACGTGGCCCACAATACCAGGGAATACTACTAGTCAGCAAAAAAAGAATGACCATAGGAACAATAACCTGGCTGATCTCAAAGGAATAATGCTAATTTGAAAAGTCAACCACATAGTCTTATGTACTGTATGATTCCGCTTATACAATGTACTTGAAATGACAAAAAATAAAGATGGAGAAAAACATAGAGTTTTCCAAGAGTTCGGGGAGGATTGGGAAGTATAGTGATAGCTCAGGAGAGCCTTGTGATGTGAACATTCTGTATCTTGACAGTGGTGGTGGTTGCCCAAATCTAAAAATGTGATAAAAATTTCAGAGAACTAAATACAGGCATATGTACACACATGAGTGCATGTAAAACTGGTGAAATCTGAATTAGTTCTGTAAATTATGTCAATGTCAGTTTCTTGACAGTGATATTGTATTATTGTTATTCAACAGTTATGTTACGCTTTGGGGGAAACTGAGTGAAAGATCCATGGAATCACTGTATTTTGCACAACTACATGTGAATCTACAGTTGTCTCAAAAAGGTTTAAAAAATAAAAAATGCTAAGAGAATTCCCTGAGGCTCTTATAATTAAATCATTCTGCTTTGGACTTTTCTTATTAAAAAGGACACCTATGAAAAATCTCCAAATTAAAAAAAGTGGACTGGCAAAAATATATCTTAAAGTTATTGAAAATCCTTTTTAAAATATAAGTGTAGAAGTGATAGACAAACGGAGGACTTTGTCAACAATATTTTTCTTTTAAAAAGAAAGGAGTAAAATCAGGCATTCATTCACAGTACTTGCAATACACAGACTGAGTTTTGTTAGCTATTGTTGACTTTTCTGATTTCCGGTCACCAAATCCAAAAATAGCTTGTCCTAGACTTCCGACATCTATCATCCAGGTGTTGTCTAAGATCAGTTTTGCTTGGGAAGTTCACACACACACACACACACACACACACAATAAATAAATAAAGTCAGCCAGAAATTAGGAGGAAATGGGAGCAGGAAACAGATTTTGTTTGTAGATGACTTTCTTGCTCTTCCGACCTGATTTACTTTTAATGCCAGACATTTCTTCTTTGGTCTTCACTTCCCCAAGTTATTTACCAGATTCTAAGCTAGAGTTTTGTAAGTCATCGGGGGTGAAAATGCGGACTATTGAAGTTTACCTGAGCAGCATCAACCAGGCTGAAGCAATGTATACCCTGGTTCTGTGAATCTTCTAGAGAGTCTGGCATTTGTCTTAGTGCTGTTTGCTGGATAACTTCTATTCCCTTGCTACTGTGATGTTCTGCATTATTAAACATTTACCCTTTTGTTTACAAGTTTTTCATCGCATCTATGACAGTGGCAAAAAAATCTCTGTATGTCCCTGTCTCCTGCAAGTCCCTCATTCAAGAAGTCATAGACAGGCTAGTGCCATGAAACCCTCAAAGCCCCTGCTGCCAACATCACATTGACAGTAGTAAGATGTATACATCACTGTTGAAAAAGAGGAGGAACTGTGATGTTAGTTTCCAAAAAAAATCACTGAGCTAATTGATCAACTTTCAATTGGTAGAATTTAAAATGTCTGCTCTGGTAAAAACAGGGTTTTCCAAACTGCTGGAGCTGCTGAAGAATCAATTGCAGGCTGATACCGCTTTAAAATTCAATAAAATACATTATTAGAAAATCAAAGAGAAAAAAGTTAAAGATGTAAAAATACAGCCTCAGAATATTATTACTATTATTTTTTTTAATGTGAACCATTCTTAAGTCTTATTGAATTTGTTACAATATTGCCTCTGTTTTATGTGTTGTTTTTTAGACTGCAAAGCATGTGGGTCTTACCTCCCCAAACAGGTAACCCCTGCACTGTAACTCCCCAACTTGTAACCCCTACATTGAGAGGTGAAGTCTTAACCACAGACCGTCAGTCCCCAGTTATTACTAGGTTAGCATAAAATTACTCTATCAAAAGGCCATAAAAATTCTAAACACTTAGCTCTCAATTTCTGTACTAATTTCAGTATAAATATTTCATAAGCTAGCATTTTGAGTGCCACTGGACTAAAGGGCATTCTGTCATCCGGTCTCCCTTCCTCACTTCCTTAAACCTCTTGATACTCACATTTAGACCACTCCTCTCCACTTTCTTTCCTCTGCTGCTGCTGTTGGCAAAGAAAGAAAATGAAAAAGCTCCCAAGTCTACATAATCCTCCACATATGTGTATTGTCTCACTTAATAAAAAAAAAAAAAAGGCAGATCCAGCTTGATGTCTGACTTTAATTCTCTCAGTGGCTAAAAGGACCATGCAAAGGAGAAATTATTTCAGGGAACTTGTAAGTTGCAGATGTAGACATCGAATCTGTAATTTTTTTCAAAAACCTGTATGTTTTCTGCACCATTTCCATTTTCTTTTCTTTTTTTTCTTACTTTATTTTACTTTACAATACCATATTGGTTTTGCCATACATTGACATGAATCTGCCATGGGTGTATACGAGCTCCCATTTTCTTTTATAATGTTCTAAAAAACATTATTGTGCCACATATGTCAATGTGATGTGTAGTTATCTGCATAGTTTAGCATCGAGTTCAGTACTATTTTAGAGTTCCTTCCATTACTATTTAATTGTTCATTTATGCATTTATTTACTCCCCCAAAGAAAACATACTCTCTTCTAAGGCAGAGATTTCACCTATTAACTTTTCATATCTTCCACAGCATTTAACACAAGACATAAATCAACACTCTGCAAATATAAAGTAAGGAAACAAGTATTAGTCTCTTATTGTTAGTTGAAAATTATATATGCAAATTTTCAGAGAAAACTGAAATACTTCAAAGCAAAAACAATATTTTAAATATAGAAAGAAAAATTAAAAAAATATAATTTTAATTCTCTTTGATAATTAAAAATGCCTTCCAACATCTAGAAATCAGTTTTTGTTGGCCTTGGCAAAGTATATGTACCAGAGCAATTATAGTTATTTGCTTTTTCCTTAATTTGGGCCATTGTAGTTATTTTACAAAGCATTTTGGAGGACCCTGAAGATAGGGCTAAATTACCTCTGGTTAATAAGGACACTTAGTTAATAACAAGACTACTCCAGTTGTTAGACCAACCTCAAGAAGCAACTGATGACCCAAGTTGGATCATTTTCCAATATACACTGCCATCTTGGCCTTGCTTCTAAGTTGACAGAATCTCTACATCTGCTTTAAAAGCTTTCTACTTTTTATTTTACCAAAGCCTCTTTAAACATTGCCTATGCATACTGAAGCTTTTTCAAACAAATCAGAGATTTTTATATCTCTAAAGCAGCTATGAGGGTGTTACATTTTCACCAAGGGAATAAAAGTTGGAGGTGGTAAAGAGTGGTTTATGGGAGCCTTTGTACTTATAACTAAAATGTCTTAATAACTTATTGATGCATATAAAATAAAGGGAAATGGTAAAAAAAAAAATACAAAAAAGTATTTACTATCTTGACCAGTGAACTTATGTTAATGAATTTTTTCTACTTCTATGGAGAAGAAAATTAAAAATAATTAACACTAATCCTCTAAAATCTCACACATTATAAAACTATGTATTAGTTTCCTAATTTAGGTTCTAGGCAAAATTTTAATGGAACAGGTTGATATATATCATTCTAGGTAAGCTTTAAAGTGACAAATAATATCTAAAAGATAATAAATAAGATTGCAAAATGTATAATGAATCTATTACAGCTTATAATAGCTTCTTCATTTATAGTCTTGAATAATCACATGGAACACACGTTTCTAAGAAAAACATGCTATTTTACTAGGTATTTATTTGCATAGTAGTAGTGAGTGAAGTCGCTCAGTCGTGGCCAACTCTTTGCGACCCTGTGGACTGTAGTCTGCTCCTCTGTCCATGAGATTTTCCAGGCAATAGTCCTGGAGTGGGTTGCCATTTCCTTCTCCAGGGGATCTTCCCAACCCAGGGCTCGAACCTGGGTCTCCTGCATTGTAGACAGATGCTTTACCATCTGAGCCACCAAGGTATACAATTATTTGCATAGTAGGTATTTAATTACTATTTCCAACATACCAATATTATTATGTATCAGCAATAAATTACTATTACATTTTATGTTCTTGATAAGGATGAAAACTTCATCATAATATGACATGTATGTTCAAGAAAAGTAAACATTTAAATTGATAACAAAATATAAGAAATTCAAGAAAAGTAAACATTTAAATTGATGTATGTTCAAGAAAGGGAGAAGGCAATGGCAGCCACTCCAGTACTCTTGCCTGGAAAATCCCATGGACGGAGGAGCCTGGTAGGCTGCTGCTGCAGTCCATGGCATTGCTTCGTCAGACACGACTGAGCGACTTCACTTTCACTTTTCACTTTCATGCATGGGGGAAGGAAATGGCAACCCACTCCAGTGTTCTTGCCTGGAGAATCCCAGGGACGGGTGAGCCTGGTGGGCTGCGGTCTATGGGTCACAGAGTCAGACAAGACTGAAGCGACTTAGCAGCAGCAGCAGCATGTTCAGGAAAAGTAAACATTTAAATTGATAACAAAATGTAAGAAATTCTTATATTTATAATAACAAAATATAAGAAATTCTTTAAATGGCCCAAACTGTTCACTGACCATAACATGGTTTGATAGTCCTTTATCAGTTCCACATGTACTGCAGCTCTTTCCAGAGATAAATGAAACATTATCCTATTCTATTTCTTATTATATGAAAGGGATATACCTTGTGGCTAAATGATATCAATGAATTCTCATAAGCATTTATCAAATGAATGAATGAGTGAATATGTAAATGAAGGACTGACTAAAATACAAATACCACTATGCTTAACTAAGACTGAATAGAGTGTTATGTTGCTTTTTTATTTCTTGAGATCTCATTCTGTATCCAGCATGATGATATCCAAATATTTCCAGCATTAAATAAGAATTTATTATTGTTATTAAGACATCATGACTAACATTCCATCCAAATTAGTAACGCTTACTAGAATTCTCCATTTTTCACCTCAAATGCCTGCTCAGTTGAAAGGATTTTCAATTTTTTCCATTGTTGTTCAGTCACTAAGTCATGTCCAACTCTTTGTGACTCCATGAACTGCAGCATACCAGGCTTCACTGTCCTTTACTACCTCCCAGAGTTTGCATAAGCTCATATCTGTTGAGTCAGTGACGTCATCCAACCATCTCATTCTCTGTCACCCCCTTCCCCTCCTGCCTTCAATCTTTACCTGCATCAGGGTCTTTTCCAGTGAGTCAGGTCGTTGCATTAGGAGGCTAAAATATTGGCACTTCAGCTTCAGCATCAGTCCTTCCAATGAATGTTCAGGGTTGATTTCTTTTAGGATTGACTGGTTTGATCTCGTTGCTGTCCAAGGGACTCTTACGAGTCTTCTCCAACAGCACAGTTGAAAAGCATCAATCCTTTGGTGCTCAGCCTTCTTTATGGTCCAATTCTCACATCTGTACATGACTACTGGATAAACTATAACTTTGACCGTACAGACTTTTGTCAGCAAAGTGATGTCTCTGCTTTTTAATATACTGTCTAAGTTTGTCATACCTTTTCTTTCAAGGAGCATCTTTTTTTTTTAATACTTTATTCTATTTTACAGTACTGTATTGGTTTTGCCATACATCGACATGAATCATCCACAGGTGTACACGATCTCCCCGTGCCGAAGCCCCCTCCCACCTCCCTCCCCACCCCACCTCCCCAGATCTTCCCGTACACCAGCCCCAAGCATCATGTATCCTGCATTG
>SJYW01015176.1:1024934-1048965 GCA_006410735.1 Raphicerus campestris
TAAATAAATAAAGTCAGCCAGAAATTAGGAGGAAATGGGAGCAGGAAACAGATTTTGTTTGTAGATGACTTTCTTGCTCTTCCGACCTGATTTACTTTTAATGCCAGACATTTCTTCTTTGGTCTTCACTTCCCCAAGTTATTTACCAGATTCTAAGCTAGAGTTTTGTAAGTCATCGGGGGTGAAAATGCGGACTATTGAAGTTTACCTGAGCAGCATCAACCAGGCTGAAGCAATGTATACCCTGGTTCTGTGAATCTTCTAGAGAGTCTGGCATTTGTCTTAGTGCTGTTTGCTGGATAACTTCTATTCCCTTGCTACTGTGATGTTCTGCATTATTAAACATTTACCCTTTTGTTTACAAGTTTTTCATCGCATCTATGACAGTGGCAAAAAAATCTCTGTATGTCCCTGTCTCCTGCAAGTCCCTCATTCAAGAAGTCATAGACAGGCTAGTGCCATGAAACCCTCAAAGCCCCTGCTGCCAACATCACATTGACAGTAGTAAGATGTATACATCACTGTTGAAAAAGAGGAGGAACTGTGATGTTAGTTTCCAAAAAAAATCACTGAGCTAATTGATCAACTTTCAATTGGTAGAATTTAAAATGTCTGCTCTGGTAAAAACAGGGTTTTCCAAACTGCTGGAGCTGCTGAAGAATCAATTGCAGGCTGATACCGCTTTAAAATTCAATAAAATACATTATTAGAAAATCAAAGAGAAAAAAGTTAAAGATGTAAAAATACAGCCTCAGAATATTATTACTATTATTTTTTTTAATGTGAACCATTCTTAAGTCTTATTGAATTTGTTACAATATTGCCTCTGTTTTATGTGTTGTTTTTTAGACTGCAAAGCATGTGGGTCTTACCTCCCCAAACAGGTAACCCCTGCACTGTAACTCCCCAACTTGTAACCCCTACATTGAGAGGTGAAGTCTTAACCACAGACCGTCAGTCCCCAGTTATTACTAGGTTAGCATAAAATTACTCTATCAAAAGGCCATAAAAATTCTAAACACTTAGCTCTCAATTTCTGTACTAATTTCAGTATAAATATTTCATAAGCTAGCATTTTGAGTGCCACTGGACTAAAGGGCATTCTGTCATCCGGTCTCCCTTCCTCACTTCCTTAAACCTCTTGATACTCACATTTAGACCACTCCTCTCCACTTTCTTTCCTCTGCTGCTGCTGTTGGCAAAGAAAGAAAATGAAAAAGCTCCCAAGTCTACATAATCCTCCACATATGTGTATTGTCTCACTTAATAAAAAAAAAAAAAAGGCAGATCCAGCTTGATGTCTGACTTTAATTCTCTCAGTGGCTAAAAGGACCATGCAAAGGAGAAATTATTTCAGGGAACTTGTAAGTTGCAGATGTAGACATCGAATCTGTAATTTTTTTCAAAAACCTGTATGTTTTCTGCACCATTTCCATTTTCTTTTCTTTTTTTTCTTACTTTATTTTACTTTACAATACCATATTGGTTGTGCCATACATTGACATGAATCTGCCATGGGTGTATACGAGCTCCCATTTTCTTTTATAATGTTCTAAAAAACATTATTGTGCCACATATGTCAATGTGATGTGTAGTTATCTGCATAGTTTAGCATCGAGTTCAGTACTATTTTAGAGTTCCTTCCATTACTATTTAATTGTTCATTTATGCATTTATTTACTCCCCCAAAGAAAACATACTCTCTTCTAAGGCAGAGATTTCACCTATTAACTTTTCATATCTTCCACAGCATTTAACACAAGACATAAATCAACACTCTGCAAATATAAAGTAAGGAAACAAGTATTAGTCTCTTATTGTTAGTTGAAAATTATATATGCAAATTTTCAGAGAAAACTGAAATACTTCAAAGCAAAAACAATATTTTAAATATAGAAAGAAAAATTTAAAAAACATAATTTTAATTCTCTTTGATAATTAAAAATGCCTTCCAACATCTAGAAATCAGTTTTTGTTGGCCTTGGCAAAGTATATGTACCAGAGCAATTATAGTTATTTGCTTTTTCCTTAATTTGGGCCATTGTAGTTATTTTACAAAGCATTTTGGAGGACCCTGAAGATAGGGCTAAATTACCTCTGGTTAATAAGGACACTTAGTTAATAACAAGACTACTCCAGTTGTTAGACCAACCTCAAGAAGCAACTGATGACCCAAGTTGGATCATTTTCCAATATACACTGCCATCTTGGCCTTGCTTCTAAGTTGACAGAATCTCTACATCTGCTTTAAAAGCTTTCTACTTTTTATTTTACCAAAGCCTCTTTAAACATTGCCTATGCATACTGAAGCTTTTTCAAACAAATCAGAGATTTTTATATCTCTAAAGCAGCTATGAGGGTGTTACATTTTCACCAAGGGAATAAAAGTTGGAGGTGGTAAAGAGTGGTTTATGGGAGCCTTTGTACTTATAACTAAAATGTCTTAATAACTTATTGATGCATATAAAATAAAGGGAAATGGTAAAAAAAAAATACAAAAAAGTATTTACTATCTTGACCAGTGAACTTATGTTAATGAATTTTTTCTACTTCTATGGAGAAGAAAATTAAAAATAATTAACACTAATCCTCTAAAATCTCACACATTATAAAACTATGTATTAGTTTCCTAATTTAGGTTCTAGGCAAAATTTTAATGGAACAGGTTGATATATATCATTCTAGGTAAGCTTTAAAGTGACAAATAATATCTAAAAGATAATAAATAAGATTGCAAAATGTATAATGAATCTATTACATCTTATAATAGCTTCTTCATTTATAGTCTTGAATAATCACATGGAACACACATTTCTAAGAAAAACATGCTATTTTACTACGTATTTATTTGCATAGTAGTAGTGAGTGAAGTCGCTCAGTCGTGGCCAACTCTTTGCGACCCTGTGGACTGTAGTCTGCTCCTCTGTCCATGAGATTTTCCAGGCAATAGTCCTGGAGTGGGTTGCCATTTCCTTCTCCAGGGGATCTTCCCAACCCAGGGCTCGAACCTGGGTCTCCTGCATTGTAGACAGATGCTTTACCATCTGAGCCACCAAGGTATACAATTATTTGCATAGTAGGTATTTAATTACTATTTCCAACATACCAATATTATTATGTATCAGCAATAAATTACTATTACATTTTATGTTCTTGATAAGGATGAAAACTTCATCATAATATGACATGTATGTTCAAGAAAAGTAAACATTTAAATTGATAACAAAATATAAGAAATTCAAGAAAAGTAAACATTTAAATTGATGTATGTTCAAGAAAGGGAGAAGGCAATGGCAGCCACTCCAGTACTCTTGCCTGGAAAATCCCATGGACGGAGGAGCCTGGTAGGCTGCTGCTGCAGTCCATGGCATTGCTTCGTCAGACACGACTGAGCGACTTCACTTTCACTTTTCACTTTCATGCATGGGGGAAGGAAATGGCAACCCACTCCAGTGTTCTTGCCTGGAGAATCCCAGGGACGGGTGAGCCTGGTGGGCTGCGGTCTATGGGTCACAGAGTCAGACAAGACTGAAGCGACTTAGCAGCAGCAGCAGCATGTTCAGGAAAAGTAAACATTTAAATTGATAACAAAATGTAAGAAATTCTTATATTTATAATAACAAAATATAAGAAATTCTTTAAATGGCCCAAACTGTTCACTGACCATAACATGGTTTGATAGTCCTTTATCAGTTCCACATGTACTGCAGCTCTTTCCAGAGATAAATGAAACATTATCCTATTCTATTTCTTATTATATGAAAGGGATATACCTTGTGGCTAAATGATATCAATGAATTCTCATAAGCATTTATCAAATGAATGAATGAGTGAATATGTAAATGAAGGACTGACTAAAATACAAATACCACTATGCTTAACTAAGACTGAATAGAGTGTTATGTTGCTTTTTTATTTCTTGAGATCTCATTCTGTATCCAGCATGATGATATCCAAATATTTCCAGCATTAAATAAGAATTTATTATTGTTATTAAGACATCATGACTAACATTCCATCCAAATTAGTAACGCTTACTAGAATTCTCCATTTTTCACCTCAAATGCCTGCTCAGTTGAAAGGATTTTCAATTTTTTCCATTGTTGTTCAGTCACTAAGTCATGTCCAACTCTTTGTGACTCCATGAACTGCAGCATACCAGGCTTCACTGTCCTTTACTACCTCCCAGAGTTTGCATAAGCTCATATCTGTTGAGTCAGTGACGTCATCCAACCATCTCATTCTCTGTCACCCCCTTCCCCTCCTGCCTTCAATCTTTACCTGCATCAGGGTCTTTTCCAGTGAGTCAGGTCGTTGCATTAGGAGGCTAAAATATTGGCACTTCAGCTTCAGCATCAGTCCTTCCAATGAATGTTCAGGGTTGATTTCTTTTAGGATTGACTGGTTTGATCTCGTTGCTGTCCAAGGGACTCTTACGAGTCTTCTCCAACAGCACAGTTGAAAAGCATCAATCCTTTGGTGCTCAGCCTTCTTTATGGTCCAATTCTCACATCTGTACATGACTACTGGATAAACTATAACTTTGACCGTACAGACTTTTGTCAGCAAAGTGATGTCTCTGCTTTTTAATATACTGTCTAAGTTTGTCATACCTTTTCTTTCAAGGAGCATCTTTTTTTTTTAATACTTTATTCTATTTTACAGTACTGTATTGGTTTTGCCATACATCGACATGAATCATCCACAGGTGTACACGATCTCCCCGTGCCGAAGCCCCCTCCCAGCTCCCTCCCCACCCCACCTCCCCAGATCTTCCCGTACACCAGCCCCAAGCATCATGTATCCTGCATTGAACATAGACTGGCGCTTCATTTAAGGAGCATCTTTTAATTTAGTGGCTGCTGCAATCACCATCTGCAGTGATTTTGAAGCCCTCAAAATAAAATCTGTCACTGTTTCCATTTTTCCCCATCTATTTGCCATGAAGTGATGGGACAGGATGCCATGATCTTGACTTTTTGAATGTTGAGTTTTAAGCCAGGTTTTTCACTCTCTTCTTTCATCCTCTTCAATAGGCTCTTTAATTCCTCTTCACTTGCTGTCATTGGAATGGTATCATACGCATATCTGAGTTGCTGATATTTCTCCTGGCAATTCTTCATTCCAGCTTGTGAGTCATCCAGCCCAGCATTTTACATTATTTACTCTTCATTATGTACCATCTTAGTGGACATGAGCTTGAGCAAACTCTGGGAGATGGTGAAGGACACAGAAGCCTGGTATGCTGTAGTCCATGGGGTCACAAAGAGTGGGACACAGCTGAGTGACTGAACAACAACTCTGCATATAAGTTAAATAAGTAGGATGATAATATACAGCCTTGACATACTCATTTCCCAATTTGGAACCAGTCCATTGTTCCAAGTTCGGTTCTTACTGTTGCTTCTTGACCAACATACAAGTTTCTCAGGAGACAGGCTAGGTGGTCTGGTATTCCTATATCTTTACGAATTTTCTACAGTTTGTTGTGATCCATACCGTCAAAGGCCTTAGCATAGACAACAAAGCAAAAGTAGATGTTTTTCTGGAATTCCTCAGCTTTTTCTATGATTTCTTCCATAGGCTTTCATAAATATCACCTCTGTTATGCACTGAGTCTATTTTTCCCTCTTCATTTTACACGTTAGAGTTTGAAAGTCTGTGTTTAATAAACAACAACAAATAGACAAAACAAAATAACACAAGCAAATGGATGTACAACATGGAAGCCTGAATTCCTCCAAGTTTGTAACAGAAAATAAAAACCAGGATGAGGACATGGACCTTGTCATCCGTGGTGTGAGCACAGAGGATGACATTGAACAGCATGGCTTCTTCTCTGGGGCTGCCTGAGTCTGGATCCCAGCTTTATTTCAAAGGACCAATAACCTCTCTGTGTTTCAGTATTTTCACAAGTGCAAGATGGACATTATAGCATCTACCCCGTAAGCTTACCAAGAGAAACAAGAACGTGCCTACAGTAAGTATTCAGTCAACAACATTTGATGTTACTGTTATTATGGGAAAACCATATTCTTTCTGGGAAATAGACATTTTAAAATGGCACGTATTTCTCCAGTATCACTTACCTTAAAATTGATCGGTGAATTAAGCACTTTTTTCTTTTCTAAATGCAATGTAGATTTATAATTTTGAATTTAATTCTTGCCCTAGCATTAGTTTCAGCCTGTTTATGAAGGGTGACAGGGAAGGACTGTCCCTAATGAAGATCTCTGTTCCTTGACAAACAGGAGTCATTTATTCCAGATGGCAAGAAGCTGGCGAGATCCCCTTTCGTTTGCCCTTAGTTCCCTCCTGCCAGCCTCCCTCCTCTGTCTCCCCTTTGTGCAGGCTTTTCCTGTCCTCAAGATGTTACTTCAATATAAAATGTGGTGAAAACTAATTGTCACTAAAGGAGTCAAGGTGAGTGACACGTTCCATGACACTTGCATTTTAAAAGAGGCCTTTCTGTAATAGTCATGCTTAGTATAGTGTATGAGCCTCAACTAGTGAAATTTCAGTCACTGTGTTATCAGCTATAATACAAAGGTAATCTGAGAGTATATAGGAGCAAGTACACATTTGATGAAAAGCAAGAGAAGTGAACCTAAAAATGATGGCCTGGTAAGTCTAATATCAACAGTAAAATAATAAAACAGGCCCAAAGAGAGAAAATTTATCAAAATCTGGAGGATGATGGAATCATGAGCAATAAGCAGGGTTTTATAAAGAGCAAATCATGCCTGACACAGTCAATAGCTCTTTTCAGCAGAGTGACAAAATTAGAGGATGAAGGGAATCAGGTAAATGTTGCCTATTTGCACTATCACAATGCATTTTAAATGGTCCCTGTGAATTTTAAATTCAACTGTAGATAAAACTGATTCAGTTCTGAATGCCTTCTGAAAAGGCTTGAAAAAATAAAAACCATAAAATGTCATAGATAATGACAATGGGGGCCGTTGTGGTTTGCTGGAGTTAATAAAACTCATTCACTGCATTTCCCACACTGATGAAAGGGAAAAGGGTATCAAAATTGTGCATAACATTCTTGGTGAATAGCAGATTTCATGGAACACAATTAGACAGATTTTAAAATACAATGGGTAATCTAAAAGGATCCTAAGTGACATCCAAGAAACAGCTATGTCTGTTCTGAAATAAAACAGACTGAGCTAATTGGGATGCCCTCAAGAAGAAGAATCAAGAAATCCTGGGTTGTGTCTCTTTCTACCTTCTCCTGCAGCTTCACTGACTTATTTACTGTCTGGGCTTCCTTCCCCAACCCTGATTTCGGGATTAAATAGGATACAGCAGGAACCTGATGGTGCCCACTGAGCACACTGACTCTTTGTCCAGAACTTGACGAGACAAATTTTTAGAGACTTCCTCAGGTCTGACACCCCTGTTCTCAGTTAAGAATGAACACAGCCTTGGCCCAGAGATGCTCTCCTGGCCCACAGTCTGAACAGAGAGGGAGAGAGGAGTCATAGGTAGTTACAGGGCCATGAAATAATGAGCAATAATGCAGTGTGTACAAAGTTTTAGAGTAACTCAGATAAAGTAATGAGACTAACAGAGGAAACTGGGTGAGCTTTCAAAGAAACAACATTCGAACTGGGCCTGGAAGGTCAGGCAGAACAGGGGTGGGACTAAAGTATATGTCCCATAAAGGCATAAAGCAAGTGCAGGAACTCTCCTCGTGGATATCAAGAGAGGATGATTGCTCCATCTAGCACAGAACTCTGCTTTGAAGAGCAGACAGAAGGACCCAAATGACAGAACTTTGTAAAAAGATTACAAAAGTACAAAAAAAAAAAGTTTAATTATATTGTGAGCAGTTGAAAATTGCTTTGAAATATTACCCAGTAGGAAAAAGGTGAGGCTTAAGCCCAACACTACCCTAAACACGGCAGCATTAGGGTCTCCCAGCTCTAGCCACCTCTCCAACTGTTTCAAAATCCTGAGTAGGGCAGGGAGAGGCCTCCTGCAGAGCAGAGCTGAGTTTTGTTCCTGGTACATGTCCTCCAAAACGGAGCATGACTCACATGTGTGGGGTAGGAAACCACCCACAGATCAGCATGGATTCACAGGCGGCAGCTGCCACCATCCTACTCTGCAGTCATGTTCCCTGTGGAAAAGGGGAATCGTGCTCCCACCATCTAAGCTTAAAGGCTCTGACACCTACTCCATGTGCTGTGAACCCACAGTAACTCATGTTGCTTGTACTCGTCTTTTCATTGCCTTTCACACTGGCACCAGTAAATCTACCATCTCAGCTGAATCATTACAAGGTCCCTGACTTGGGGTCTTCAAGCCTCTCTCCCTCCTCAAATGCATCTTCCACACCAACTCAGCATATAAAAAGTGCTTTTATCCTGATATATTCAGATTCAAAATTCAACAGCAACTCCCAATAGCTTACATCAGTGATCCTCAAAGCTTATGTGCATGAATACCATGTGTGATATTTGCTTAAAATGAAGATTCCAGTATGTTCCTTCTTTTCCTTATCCAATAGTGATGGGACGCTAGAACCTTCATTTTTAGTGAACAAAAACTTAATATATGAGGTTGTAATAGCTTATTTTTAAAATTACAGTTATAGAGTTAGTTTCATGTATACAGCCAAATGATTCAAGCATATATATAGTCATATGTATATATTCTTTTTTCAATCATTTTTCATTATAGGTTATTGCAAGATGTTGAATATAGTTCCCCATGCTATACAACAGGTCCTTGTTGTTCATTTATTTTGTATATGGTAGTTTGTATCTACTAATCCCAGGCTTCTAATTTATCGTCCCTCCTTCTTCCTCTTTGGTAACCATAAATGTGCTTTCTACATCTGCGGGTCTGTTGCTGTTTCATAAATAAGTTCACTTGCATCTTTTTTTTTAGATTCCACATAGAAATGATATCATATATTTTTCTTCCTCTGTCTGACTTATCTCACTTAGTTTGGGAATCTCTAGTTCCACCATGATGTCAATTTTATTATTATGTGCTTTGAAGACAATACCTACAAGAGAGATCAGCTCTTCTTGGCCTCTGGATCTGAACTTTAAATACCTGCTACCAACTGTTATTTACCGTCTGTTACACATAATCACTTCATTTAGGCATGATTACAAAACTGGAAATATAATATATAATTTATGTGTATTTATAACACATATCTATCTATCCCTTTATCTATCTGAACACACAGTATGATATGAATAAAGTACAAGCTCAAATGCCTTTCTGCTCCCCAAGGGGCTACTAACCGGTCCAAAGATATCTGTTGAAATGGCTCACAGTTAAAAATAAAAGATGCTAAACTCCATATAGTCATGTTCAAAGGAAGCTTGATTCATGGGCTTAAAATCTCACAGTGTAATAAGTCTCCAAAATTAACTCTTCCTGCCAGGAAGGGAGGGCTGTCTTCCTGAGAAGAGTTAAGTCATAAGATAGCTATTTCTTCCCCTTTTCCCAAATGCTGAGGTTGGCATTTGTGAAACATTGAACTTATTTCTCCCTCAATGATGCCCATGCAGCAATCCCTAAACTGGAGACTTAGCCCTGCCTTCTGTTTGAAAGTGACCAGTGGCAAATGTACTCCATTTGGCTGAGTAATGTTCAGAAGAAAGAGAGTGAACTGAGAGACACGTTATATGGAAATAGCTTACATTCCCAGAAATGAGCACATGTGACATGGTCAAAAGAATGCCATGTTAGGTCACTGGGACCTATCTTAACTTTCCAGGCACAGCTGGAGTGAAAAGAGCCTAGAAGCAAGGTTTTTCAGGGACCATGGCATTCATGTAAAAAAGGGAGAAAAAGGCTATATATCACTGGGGTCATCAGACCAAGAAATGAACCAACAGGGTCCCCAGGGAACCACCAACGAACCTCATGAAAGGTCTTGCCTTTGGGGACCCACAGTCTGGAAAGAACCAAAGGCTACATTGGTTAGATAGTTGTAAGACAATTACAGAAAAGGACTCTCTCCTCCTGAAGTCACTAACAGAGCCTGGGCTGAAAGAGACTTGATACTCCTAGGCCATCAGCTTTAACAATTTAAAATCAGCTTCTCCACAGTTTATAGAGCCTCTACTTTGTCTCCTGGAGAGAAGTCATTGAACTGGGGAGTTCACAATACTAAATTGACTGACCCAAACCGGAAGTCTTAGAGTGTTACAGGATAAGAGTATCATTTATCAGAAGGGATCAATGTATATGTAAAACTGATTAGCTTTGCTGTAAACCTGAAACTAACACAACATTGTAAATCAATTACACTCCAATAAGAATTAAAAAAAAAAAAAAGAATGCATGGAAATAAAGCCAACTGGCTACTTTATGTCTGAACATAAATATCTGTTTTTGGTAGTCTACTTTAAAAAAAATTACCATAAACATAATATAAAATTAAAATGAAACAAATATAATTCTAACATATGTATTAATAAGTCTTTTCATTTTTGAATTACTCTAAGTGCAGTATGGTGCAAACAAAAAAAGCTCTGGATTGCAAACAAAGAGACTTGAAGTCGAGGACCCACCAAAACATTTTTTAAAACNCGCTGGAAGATATATTCACCACCTCATGTCCTAAACAATGTGATGTAATTAATGGGGCAGTTATAATTAATATGATGCTTTCATATCTAAGATTAAATATACAGATAGTGACAAAAAGTCTAGGGTACATCTGGTTCCAAATAAGAGCCTGACAAAAGCTCTCTTGCTTGATTTGTTACTTAAATATTTGACAGGGTACAGAGATCTAATATGTAATTTTGCAGGTGAATATCACCACCCAGCTAATGCTACTGTGGATATCTTTATATTTCAGATCTGTGGTATTTTTTCTCCTTGAAGCAGATTGCTTTTTGTGGCAGCTGAATACTTAAGAACAGCAAAGATGTATTATTAGCAAAAATCTGGCTTATTATTCAATTATCAATGGCTGGTTGAACTCCTGTCTCTTATACACATCTAGATGTGTATAAGAGACAGCCATAGTACTTTTCAAATTCACTATTTGAACTCTTCAAATTCACTATTCAAATCTCAGTATTTAGTAGATATACTTAAAATGAAAACTCCATCTAACATCAAATCTCATTTCACTCCTTGAAAGTTTTTGCCAAGTGATCTCTTTCACAATATTTTAGGGTATTTATCTAAAATCTCTTATCCAAATGAGAGAATTGAACTATAAGTTTTCTAAGTTTCCATTCAGCTCTTAAGAATTTTGTGATTCTATCTTTTCCTTTTGCTCTTAGAACACATTTTATTAGAACTATTAATAAGTATGCTGCTGCTGCTGCTGCTGCTAAGTCGCTTCAGTCGTGTCTGACTCTGTGTGACCCCAGAGATGGCAGCCCACCAGGCTCCCCCGTCCCTGGGATTCTCCAGGCAAGAACACTGGAGTGGGTTGCCATTTCCTTCTCCAGTGTGTGAAAGTGAAAAGTGAAAGTGAAGTTGCTCAGTCGTGTCCGACCCTCAGCGACCCCATGGACTGCAGCCTACCAGGCTCCTCCGTCCATGGGATTTTCCAGGCAAGAGTACTAGAATGGGATGCCATTGCCTTCTCCGATTAATAAGTATGAACATAGTCTAATTTCAATTTTCCATCAGGGTAATGAGGAGCAAAAAATAAAATGAAAACAAGAATCTAGAAAGGAGAAAAATAAGAGGGCAAAAATTTGAAGAAAAACCATCTGAAAAATCAGCTAAAGAAGTAACCAAGTTACCTTTCTGTTAATCTTAATACAGTGTTCTATAAGACATATCTTACATACTTACTGGTTACTGGGTTTTAAAGAAATGATTATAGTTGAAGCTTAAATGTTCATGAATAATTAGACAGGAGGTAATTGTCACTTCCTACACTGCTGCTGCTGCTGCTGTTGCTTCAGTCGTGTCCGACTCTGTGCGACCCCATAAACGGCAACCCATCAGGCTCCCCCGTCCCTGGGATTCTCCAGGCAAGAACACTGGAGTGGGTTGCCATTTCCTTCCCCAATGCATGAAAGTGAAAGTGAAGTCACTCAGTCGTGTCCCACTCTTAGCGACCCCATGGACTGCGGCCCACCAGGCTCCTCCATCTGTGGGATTTTCCAGGCAAGAGTGCTGGAGCAGCAGCAACAGTATAGGAAGTGACAATTACCTCCTGTCTAGTTATTCATGAACATTTAAGCTTCAACTATAATCATTTTTTAGATATTATATGAAGGAATCACCAGCCAGAGATAAGAGAGGTAAAGAACTTCACATTATCTTTTGTGAATTTGAACTGTCTCGAGGGAAATGGTTTCTAGGAGTCAGTGCTTTTGCAATGAGGAGTCATGGCATGAGGCCTTCTCCACGTTTCCTTTTTCCAGCAGAGTGAGCTGAAGCATCGCTGGAACAAATCCTGACAGCAGTCTGATCTGGCGTTTGTGGTGCTCCATTCCCAGCAAGTTCATGTCCCTTGGTTCAAGGATAAATAATGGGCTATAAGCACCTAATATTGCAAAGGTCTTGATTCTGCCCACAACTACTAAATTACCTATGTACACAACCCAAACATTGATGGTAAATAACTTATAAAGGAAACATGGAAATGCAGAGAATGCTAAAGTAATCAGGCAGGAAGCAAGAGAAGCCAAAGAGAGACTTTCATATCAGAAACCTGTTCACTTTTCCTGCTGAGGCTAAAGTAACCACGAATCATTTTAATTAATCTGCCATAAAATGTCACAGCCTAAATGAGTTCAAAGGATTTCAATTCAATCCATAGTGTCTCACAAATACCACCATGAACCAGAGTCAATGCTTCAGCCTTAAATCTGAGAGACACGCAGATAAGAAGACAGGTGTATGCATAAAAGAATAAAGTATAGTAGAAACCAATTACAGCAAAGTCGTTTTTCTTCCATGAGAAAAAATGTTTATTATAAAAAGAAAAATTACTACAATGAAGGGAACTGATTTCTCTAATGATTGAAGTATCTACATACTTTCTTGATGAAATGAATTTCACTCAAGGTGAATTATAAATAAATTGTCCAGCTTGCCATGAATATTATAGTTCTAAAAAAAAGTACCACCTGCGCTGGAAGATATATTCACCACCTCATGTCCTAAACAATGTGATGTAATTAATGGGGCAGTTATAATTAATATGATGCTTTCATATCTAAGATTAAATATACAGATAGTGACAAAAAGTCTAGGGTACATCTGGTTCCAAATAAGAGCCTGACAAAAGCTCTCTTGCTTGATTTGTTACTTAAATATTTGACAGGGTACAGAGATCTAATATGTAATTTTGCAGGTGAATATCACCACCCAGCTAATGCTACTGTGGATATCTTTATATTTCAGATCTGTGGTATTTTTTCTCCTTGAAGCAGATTGCTTTTTGTGGCAGCTGAATACTTAAGAACAGCAAAGATGTATTATTAGCAAAAATCTGGCTTATTATTCAATTATCAATGGCTGGTTGAACTCTCAAAGTAGACTAAGTATGGCTTTGACAAATATGCAGAAGTTTTCAAAATGTTCTAAAATAGCAATATCACAAAACAAAGCTTTTCAGGATTTTTTTAAATTATTATTTCTAAGGTATCTTTCTGTCTCATTCAAAATAACTAAGGCCATATTGTACCAAAGTGAACTTCAGGAGTTTGTTGATATTTCAGGAGTGCTCATGTGTTTAAAGAAAAAAGATGAGGGGAGGATGAATTTATTCCTTTTAATTAAAGAAATGAGCTAGACAATACACTGGTAGCTACTACTTAACACAACGATGTGGTTTATTATTATTACTATGAATTCAACAGCTGCATAACTGGAAAAATTCTAACTTTTCTAATTTCAGATGTGGTCACAATGATAATAATATTTCACAATATAGTATAATTATTAAATAAATATGCCCCAAACCTAGTATAGTTGTGGAGATTAGGCAGGTATTTATTATGTTGGGGTTTTTTTTCTGCTTTGAGTAACATTTCCTTCTTTTCCTTCTTCATCCCATAATCCTTATTTTCTCTCTTCCTTCCTGACAATAATTTTTAGACTTTCAGAGGGCAATAAAATTTATAGAAATTTAAGTACCTTCCATTTGTCTCATTATATCATTGTCTTTCATCACTCTGTAATAAGTATTTTTATAACCACTAATATTTGTGTTGTATTTGCCCTTACTTGACTGATTTTTCAACTTGACAATAAATTCGAAGAGAAAGAGCCTATATTTACATGTTCCCATGCTTTGACCCTAGTTCATATAGGAGACAAAAAAGTAACAATAAGATTTAATGAAAAAAAATCAATATTGAAAATATTAAATGAGATCCCTGTCCATAAATACAGAAGAAAAAAATATGATTACATAATTCTCTACAGATTAAAAAATACATCCATGTACATACTCCATTCTTTTAATCCATACAACAAGGTTGAGGTATATTTTAGGATGGAAAAAAGTAAAATGTCCTGTGCTCAAAACCCTGTCATTACCAGTCACCTCACCTAAGGCTGTGACTCTGAGCCTGTCTTATCTTCAAAGAAGATTAATATTCACACTGCCTCCCTGGTAGGGTCATCAGTTCAGTTCAGTTGCTCAGTCATGTCCGACTCCCTGTGACCCCATGAACTGTAGCACGCCAAGTCTCTCTGTCCATCACCAATTCGCGGAGTCCACTCAAACTCACCTCCTTCGAATCGGTGATGCCATCCAACCATCTCATCCTCTATCCTCTTCTCTTCCTGCCCCCAATCCCTCCCAGAATCAGAGTCTTTTCCAATGAGTCAACTCTTCGCATGAGGTGGCCAAAATATTGGAGTTTCAGCTTTAGCATCATTCCTTCTAAAGAACACCCGGGGCTGATTTCCTTCAGAAAGGACTGGTTAGATTTCCTTGCAGTCCAAGGTACTCTCAAGAGTCTTCTCCAACACCACAGTTCAAAAGCATCAATTCTTTGGCGCTCAGCTGTCTTCACAGCCCAACTATCACATCCATACATGATTACTGGTAAAAACATAGCCTTGACCAGACGGACCTTTGTCAGCAAAGTAATGTTGGTGCTTTAGAATACGCTGTCTAAGTTGGTCATAACTTTCTACCAAGGAGTAAGTGTCTTTTAATTTCATGGCTGCAATCACCATCTGCACTGATTTTGGAGCCACCAAAAATAAAGTCTGACACTGTTTCCATCTATCTGCCATAAAGTGATGGGAGCAGGTGCCATGATCTTCGTTTTCTGAATATTGAGCTTTAAGCCAACCTTTTCACTCTCCTCTTTCACTTTCATCAAGAGGCTTTTTATTTCCTCTTCACTTTCTGCCATAAGGGTGGTGTCATCTACATATCTGAGGTTATTGATATTTCTCCCGGCAATCTTGATTCCAGCTTGTGTTTCTTCCAGCCCAGCGTTTCTCATGATGTACTCTGCATATAAGTTAAATAAGCAAGGTGAAAATATACACCCTTGACGTACATTTTTTCTTATTTGGAACTAGTCTCCTGCTCCATGTCCAGTTCTAACTGTTGCTTCCTGACCTGCATACAGATTTCTTAAGAGGCAGGTCAGGTGTTCTGGTATTCCTGTCTCTTTCAGAATTTTCCACAGTTCATTATGATCCACACAGTCAAAGGCTTTGGCATAGTCAATAAAGCAGAAACATATGTTTTACTGGAACTCTCTTGCTTTTTCCATGATCCAGTGGATGTTGGAAATTTGATCTCTAAAACCAGCTTGAACATCTGGAAGTTCATGTTTCACATATTGCTGAAGCCTGGCTTGGAGAATTTTGAGCATTACTTTACTAGAGTATGAGATGAGTGCAATTGTGTGGTAGTTTGAGCATTCTTTGGCATTACCTTTCTTTGGGATTGGAATGAAAACTGACCTTTTCCAGTCCTGTGGCCACTGCTGAGTTTTCCAAATTTGCTGGCATACTGAGTGCAGCACTTTCACAGCATCATCTTTCAGGATTTGAAACAGCTCAACTGGAGTTCCATCACCTCCATTAGATTTGTTCATAGTGATGCTTCCTCAAGCCCACTTGACTTCACATTCCAGGATGTCTGGCTCTAGGTGAGTGATCACACCATAGTCATGAAGACCTTTTTTTGTACAGTTCTTCTGTGTATTCTTGGCACCTCTTCTTAATATCTTCTGCTTCTGTTAGGTCCTGACCATTTCTGACCATTATCGAGCCCATCTTTGCATGAAATGTTCCTTTGGTATCTCTAATTTTCTTGAAGAGATCTCTAGTCTTTCCCATTCTGTTCTTTTCCTCTATTTCTTTGCACTGATTGCTCAAGAAGGCTTTCTTATCTCTTCTTGCTATTCTTTGGAACTCTGCATTCAGATGCGTATACCTTTCCNTGTGAATAGTATTAGGAAGTTTTCCAGTTTATTTTTTTTTTACATGTAGTTTTTCAGTTTTCCCAGCACTACTTATTGAAGAGACTATCTTTGCCCCATTGTATATTTTTGCCTTCTTTGTCAAAGATAAAGGGCCAATAACTCTAGGTTTATCTCTGGCTTTCTATCTTGTTCCATTGGTCTATATTTCTGTTTTTGTGCCAGTACCATACAGTCTTAATAATTATGGCTTTGTAGTATACTCTGAGGTCAGGAAGGCTGATTCCTCCAGCTCCATTCTTTTTTCTCAAAATTGCTTCAGTTATTCAGGGTCTTTTGTGAAATTTTTTGTTCGAGTTCTGTGAAAATTGACATTGGTAATTTGACAAGGATTGCATTGAATCTGTAGATTACTTTGGGTATCATAGTCATTTTCACAGTATTGATCCTTCCAACCCAAGAACATGGAATATCTCTCCATTTGTTTATATTGTCTTTGATTTCTTTCATCACTATCTTATAATTTTCTGTATACAGTTCTTTTGTCTCCTTAGGTAGGCTTATTCCTAGATATTTTTAATCTTTTTGTTGCAATGGTAAGTAGCATTAATTCTTTAATTTTTATGATTTTTCATTGTTAGTCCATAAGAATGCAAGTAATTTCTGTGTAATGATTTTGTATCATGCAACTATACTAAATTCACTGATTAGTGCTAGTTATTTTCTGGTAGTATCTGTAGGGTTTTCTGTGTATAGTATCATGTCATCTGCAAACAGAGTTTTACTTCTTTTTCAATCTGGATTCCACTTATTTCTTTCTTCTCTGATTGCTATAGAAAACTATGTTGCATAGCAGTGGCAAAAGTGGGCAACCTTGCCTTATTCCTGATCTTAAAGGGAATGCTTTCAGTTTTTCACCATTTGAGAATAATATCTGTTGTGGATTTATCACATATAGCCTTTATCACGTTGAGGTAATTTCCTTCTATGCATCTATGCCCATTTTTTAAAGTTTTTATCATAAATGGGTGCTGAATTTTGTCAAAAGATTTTACTATGTCTATTGAAATTACCATAGAGTTTTTTATCTTTTAATTTGTTAATATGATGAACCACACTGATTGATTTGTATATATTGAAGAATCCTTGCATCCCTGGGATAAATCAACTTGATTATGGTATATGATCTTTTTAATGTGTTGTTGTATTCTGTTTGCTAGAATTTTGTTGAGAATTTTTATATTCATGTTAGCCTGTAATTTTCTTTTTTTGTGATGTATTTGTCTATTTTTTGGCATTAAGGTGATGGTTGCCTCATAGAATGAGCTTGGAAGTGAACAGGGAAGCTAGGACATGGAAGCAACCTAGATGTCTATTGACAGGTGAGTGGATAAAGGAGCTGTGGTTCATATACACAGTGGAATTTACTCAGCCATAAAAAAGAACACACTCGAGTCAGTGCAAATGAAACGGATGAAACTAGAGCCTATTATGCCAAGTGAAGTAAGTCAGAAAGAGAAAAACAAGCATTGTATATTAATGCATCTATATGGAATCTAGAAAGACGGTGCTGATGAACTTGTTTGCAGGGCAGCAGTGGAGACACACACATGGAGAACAGACTGATGGACACAGGTGGCGTGAATGCAGAGAGTAGGATGGAAACATACTCGACCATGGATGGAACAGACTGCCAATGGGAGTGTGCTGTATGAGTCAGGGAACTCAAACAGGGCTCTGTGACAGCTCAGAGGAGTAGGAGGAGTGGGAGATGAGGGAGAGGCTCAAGAGGAAGGGTACCATATACATACCTATGGTTGATTCATGTTAATGTATGGTAGAGAACAACACCATACTGTAAAGCAATTACTTTAAAAAATAAATAATACAAGTAGAAATGCCAGTCTAGAGAAGGATTCTCCACTCCAGCCCATGGAAAACCAGCAAAGAAATTTTAAGAAATGAGATTATCAGAATGTTTCAGTGGTTTCTCTTGCAGCTATGTATGCCTTATTTTTATTAGGTCATGTTTTTATTCTTGCAACTTAGATGAAATCGCAATATATTCTATGTTCTATAGAATATATTTTTGCTCCTTAGAACTTACCATAGCAAATAGGCATTAAAAAGCAACTTGTGACATTTGTAAACATGATTCCCTGACTATCACCTGGCTTTACACTGCCACAAATGAAAACACTTAGAAGAAGAAGATTCTAGAAACCTATCAGAAATGGATTTTTGTTTCATGTAATTATGTTTGGTTTTGCTTTTAAAGTAACGTGACAGGTTTTCTTCTGATATAATTGCACTGGATTTGCTTTCTACCATACTCCTGCTAGTATGCTGCTGCTGCTGCTGCTGCTGCTAAGTCGCTTCAGTCATGTCCAACTCTGTGTGACCCCACAGATGGCAGCCCACCAGGCTCCCCTGTCCCTGAGATTCTCCAGGCAAGAACAGTGGAGTGGGTTGCCATTTCCTTCTCCAATGCATGCAAGTGAAAAGTGAAAGTGAAGACTCTATAGTAGGCCATATTATAATTTAAAATACTTGTTGCCTTTCCCAACTCTGTGACTTGATTGAAGATTTGTTGCTCAGTTTATCTCTGTGATTTTCTTTGGCCAATAAAATGAGTGAAGGTGACATCACTTCCAAGTGGAAACTATAAAATCTTTCACGTGGTTTCATACCATTTTCTTATTTCTGAATACCAAGGGAGAATGATATAATAAAACTTTCTATACTCTTAAGAAAAAGACTGTCCTGAAGCCATGGAATGAGGTAAATACTAGAATTCTTTAAAATTGTTTAATTGACCAATGGCAGTTCTACAGCCATAGTAACAATCACAACTGCTTAGGAACACCAGCAAACAGTGACAGAATTTTGCTTCTAAAGAAGTCATCCAGTAATAAATGGACTTACGAAAGAAACATTCTCTGAAAGTCAGTCAGTCAACAATTTCACTGTAGTATCCATGCTCCTACAGCTCCTACAGATGCCAGCACAATCCCATCCTCAAATTCCATTCTTGCAAAAGTTCTGAAAAAAATCAGTTCTCCACTTTGCTTGAAAACTACATACCTGATTGCTCCCTCACTTAAGGAATAAATTTAATGTTAAGATTTTTGTTTTAGATGATGATCTTATCCTTTGATGGTTTCCCTGATGGCTCAGATGGTAAAGAATCAGCCTGCGATGTGGGAGCTGCTGCTGCTAAGTCGTTTCAGTCGTGTCTGACTGTGCAACCCCATAGACGGCAGCGCACCAGGCTCCCCAGTCCCTGGGATACTCCAGGCAAGAACACTGGAGTGGATTGCCATTTCTTTCTCCAATGTATGAAAGTGAAGTTGCTTAGTCGTGTCTGACCCTTAGTGACCCCATAGACTGCAGCCTACCAGGCTCCTCCATCCATGGGATTTTCCAGGCAAGAGTACTGGAGTGGGGTGCCATTGCCTTCTCGGCAATGTGGGAGACCTGGGTTCAATCCCTGGGGTGGGAAGATCACCTGGAGGAAAGCATGGCAACCCACTCCAGTATTCTTGTTTGTAGAATTCCCATGGACAGATAAGCCTGATGGGCTACAGAGTTAGACACGACTGAGCAACTAAGCACTTAAAAGAAAAACACATAAAAGAAAAACAAAAATGACTAGATATGGGCTAATCTGTCACTTTGCATCCTCCCATGAAGAGCAGAGCCATGGTCAACCCATAAATCACATAAAACATTAGTGAGAACTCTTATCTGTGTAAGCCCCTGAGATTTTCAGATAGTTTGTAAATATAGAATAACTCAGATTACATCGAATTGAAGTTCAGTTGCTCAGTCGTGTCCGACTCTTTGTGACCCCATGAATCTCAGCACGCCAGGCCTACCTGTCCATCACCAACTCCTGGAGTTCGCTCAGACTCGGGTCCATCAAGTCAGTGGCGCCATCCAGCCATCTGATCCTCTGGCGTCCCCTTCTCCTCCTGCCTCCAATCCCTCCCAGCATCAGAGTCTTTTCCAATAAGTCAACTCTTCACATGAGGTGGCCAAAGTACTAGAGTTTCAGCTTTAGAATCATTCCTTCCAAAGAAATCCCAGAGCTGATCTCCTTCAGAATGGACTGGTTGGATCTCTTTGCAGTCCAAGGGACTCTCAAGAGTCTTCTCCAACATTACAGTTCAAAAGCATCAATTCTTTGGCTCTCAACCTTCTTCACAGTCCAACTCTCACATCCATACATGACCACAGGAAAAACCATAACCTTGACTAGACGGACCTTAGTTGGCAAAGTAATGTATCTGCTTTTTAATATGTTATCTAGGTTGGTCATAATTTTTCTTCCAAGGAGTAAGTGTCTTTTAATTTCATGGCTGCAATCACCACCTGCAGTGATTTTGGAAAAAGTCTGACACTGTTTCCACTGTTTCCCCATCTATTTCCCATGAAGTGATGGGACCAGATGCCGTGATCTTCGTTTTCTGAATGTTGAGCTTTAAGCCAGCTTGTTCACTCTCCTCTTTTACTTTCATCAAGAGGCTGAATTATATGGTCTGTAAATTTATGACCATAAGACATTATTACACAAAGAAAATAATGTCATAATTTACATCTCCCCCTCCAGTGAAAGATGAGTTTTCCTCTTTGGAACTAGACTTGTCTCTTCTAATGTAACAATGATAGTAATGTTAAAAGCTTCATTATATTATTTCATTAGAAAGTTATTACTTCTGTCAAATATATGATTTTAAAAGATTTCTATTGTGTAAAAAGACTTGGCCAAAACAATAACAATGTGAGTAAAAATTATAAAACAATAAAAATTTTAACAAAAGAAATATATATTTCATAACACACTTTATCCGGCCATAAATATTAAATTATTAAGCAGTTCCTCCTACAGGATTCTTTACTCAATTTTAAAATGAAAACAAATATAAAAATTAAATTTGTCTTTAAAACATGCTAAGCTTTACTAGCATATATATTACGAAGGGAAATAGTATGTCTATATTTGTATCTTATTTGATATGTGATTTAAAATTTTTATTATTTGGTTGTAGCTCATGTAATTTATTTTGAAGGACAGTTAATCATAAGAGTGTGGTTATCATGGAAACCCAGTGAATCATTTAACAAGTATGTGATGAGAACATATTAAATGTAAAATATAGATTCAAGTGCTATTTGTGTTCAAAATCTAAAAATAAACAGAATTCACCTTCAGGTCTAGAAATAGAAAAGAGAAAATATAATGTATAATCATAATATAATGTCAGATTGATAAATGTTATCAGAAAGATATAAATGAAATGATATGCAAGGTCTAAAGAATGAGAAGCTACAATTGAAGAAAATCAGGGAAGGGTTATGGAACTGGTGCATTTAAACTGGGCCTGAAAATATAGGTAGGAAAGACACAAATGAGCCTGGATCTAATCCATATAATCAAGAAAGAATCACTCCTCTCTTCAATGTTGCCCTGAGCTAGCAGGACAGAGCTCTTCTTCCAGTATCAAGACTCATCCCCTTCCTGATATGTATGTACCATCAATACCCTCTGAGATCTGGCAGGAAGAAGAGAGGTTATTTTTTAGGCTCTACTCTTGAATTTTCCCCTCTTACTTAAGCAGCATAATTTAACCCAACACTTCTTTTAACAAATCTTAGTGAAGCAGAGATTTCAAAGCATACAGGTCATTGGAAATTAATTCAGGGTCTATGCATCTTTCTGAATTGTTGGCCTATGAAGGCCCAGCCTTGTCAATACCTTGAGTCAGAAGCTTTCTCAGAGTAGCCTACTTTTCTAGATTTTATTTCTTCTATACAGGTCAGAGCTTTAATCTGAAGCACTGAACCTCAGCCCAAGATTAATAGTGGTGAAAATTGTTAGCTAATGAGATTTGATGGAGCAGAGGACTGATAAGGCTTGATTATAGGCCTCATAATTTACAGGGAAAACTTCATTAGTCAATATTTTTGCTGACACTCCCTTTCTACTAATAGTCAAAATATAGTTCTGTAGCCCTTTCTTACAACTACTTTTCTAACCTGAGAAATTCTGGGACAAAGGGATTTAAAAAATGTAAATCTTTCACCCCAAATCTTACCTACAAAAGTGGGCAGCAACATGATTTAGGGAAATTTCCTGAAATAATGATAAAATTTATAGCAGAACAAAAGCCACCCGGACCTGTTATTTATTTTGCAAAGCAAAGTAAGATGTTTTTTTAAAAACTCATATTCAATTTTATTAAACAATATTAAAAAGCAATAGCACTTCCAGGACACACAAGAATATAGTGCACATATCATTTATATGCAGTTGTGCATAAATCATTCCTCTTTATTTCAGATGAATAGAATCGGAACTTCATGGCACTTGCCAAAAATACCTACTTAACTCTCAAGAATAACCCTGTGAAAGAATGCTTATCAAATTGCCCAGAATAAAAATATGAAGGACTAAATATGAAAACTTTGCCATTTTACAATCATTTTTCAACCCATGACTTAGTGAAGTTAATATCACTGCTCTCATTATGACTTAAACTAAATGGAATAATGGCCTCTTTCTGGGGGGAAGGAGGAAAACAGTAAATTCACTGACAGGTCCATGAAACTAGAGTTTCAATGTTTTGTTTTTTTTGTTTTTTTTTTAAGTTCCCTGCCTATGTTCTCCTCTAGGAGTTTTATAGTTTCTGGACTTACATATAGATCTCTAATCCATTTTGAGTTTATTGTTGTGTGTGGTGTTAGAAAGTGATCTAGTTTCATTCTTTTACAAGTGGTTGACCAGTTTTCCCAGCACCACTTGTTAAAGAGATTGTCTTTACTTCATTGTATATTCTTGCCTCCTTTGTCGAAGATAAGGTGTCCATAGGTGTGTGGATTTATCTCTNCTTCTTCTTCTCAACTTTTCTTCTTCTTCTCAACTTTTCTTGTTCTTCCTTTTTCTTCATCTTCTTCTTTTGCTTTTTCTTCTTCTTCTTCTCCTTTGTCTCACCCTCTTCTTCTTCTCAAACTCTACTTTTTCTTCTTCTTCTTCTTCTTCTCAGACTCTCCTTTTTCTTCTTCTTCTACTTCTTCTCACTTTCTTCTTTTTCTCCTTCTTACCTTCTTCTTCTTCTCACCTTCTTCTTTTTTTCACCTTCTTCTTCTTCTCACCTTCTTCTTCTTTTTTTCACCTTCTTCTTCTTCTCAACTTTTTCTTATTCTTCTCACCTTCTTCTTCTACTTCACTTTCTTCTTCTTCTTTTCACCTTCTTCTTTTCTTCTTCTCACCTTCTTCTTCTCACCGTCTTCTTCTACTTCTTCTTCTCACCATCTCTTCTTCTTCTTCTACTTCTTCTCACTGTCCTCTTCTCCTTTTCACCTTCTTCTTCTACTTCTCACCTTCTTCTTCTTCTCATCTTGTTCTTCTTTTCTTCTCACCTTCTTCTTCTTATTTTTCTCACCTTCTTCTTCTTCTTCTCACCTTCTTCCTCTTCTTCTTTTGCTTCTCACCTTCTTCTTGTTCTTCTTCTTCTTCTCACCTTCTTCTTTTCTTCCTTCACTTCTTCTTCTTTTTTTTCTTCTTCTTATTCTTCTTATTATTTTTATTCTCATCTTCTTCTTCATTTTCTCACCTTCTTCTACTTCTTCTCACATTCTTCTTGTTCCTCCTTTTCTTCTTTTTCTTTTCTTCT
>SJYW01015176.1:1056074-1066546 GCA_006410735.1 Raphicerus campestris
CCAGCGTTTCTCATGATGTACTCTGCATATAAGTTAAATAAGCAGGGTGACAATATACAGCCTTGACGTACTCCTTTTCCTATTTGGAACTAGTCTGTTGTTCCATGTCCAGTTCTAACTGTTGCTTCCTGACCTGTATACAGATTTCTCAAGAGGCAGGTCAGGTGGTCTGGTATTCCCATCTCTTTCAGAATTTTCCACAGTTTATTGTCATCTACACAGTCAAAGGTTTTGGCATAGTAAATAAAGCAGAAATAGATGTTCTGGAACTCTCTTGCTTTTTCCATGATCCAGCTGATGTTGGCAATTTGATCTCTGGTTCCTCTGCCTTTTCTAAAACCAGCTTGAACATCAGGAAGTTCACGGTTCACGTATTGCTAAAGCCTGGCTTGGAGAATTTTGAGCATTACTTTACTAGCATGTGAGATCACTGCAATTGTGCGGTAGTTTGAGCATTCTTTGGCATTGCCTTTCTTTGGAATTGGAATGAAAACTGACCTTTTCCAGTCCTGTGGCCACTGCTGAGTTTTCCAAATTTGCTGGCATATTGAGTGCAGCACTTTCACAGCATCATCTTTCAGGATTTGAAACAGCTAAACTGGAATTCGATCACCTCCACTAGCTTTGTTCGTAGTGATGCTTTCTAAGGCCCACTTGACTTCACATTCCAAGATGTCTGGCTCTAGATTAGTGATCACATCATCATGATTATGTGGGTTGTGAAGATCTTTTTTGAACAGTTCTTCCATGTATTCTTGAAAATCAGAGACATTACTTTGCTGACAAAGGTCCATCTATTCAAAATTATGGTTTTTCTAGTAGTCATGTATGGATGTGTGAGTTGGACTATAAAGAAAGCTGAGCACCGAAGAATTGATGCTTTTGAACTGTGGTGTTGCAGAAGAGTCTTGAGAGTCCCTTGGACTGAGAGGAGATCCAACCAGTCCATCCTAAAAGAAATCAGTCCTGAATATTCACTGGAAGGACTGATGCTAAAGCTGGAACTCCAGTACTCCTGATGAAAAGAACTGACTCATTGGAAAAGATCTGATGCTGGGAAAGATTGAAGGTAGAAACAGAAGGATATGACAGAGGATGAAATTGTTGGATGGCATCACCGACTCAATGGACATGAGTTTGAGTAAACTCCAGGAGTTGGTGATGGACAGGGAAACCTGCCATGCAGCACTCCATTAGGCACAAAGATTCAGACACAACTGAGCAATTGAAGTGTCCCAAAGCTGTGGGAGATTTTGTAGCTGTGATGGAAAGAAAGCACACAGGAGAAACTCAAGCAGCAACTGCCTAAATGTTTCCAAACTGGTTCCAGGACCTCAGGAGTGTGAATTTCTTGTTTCTCCTAGTCCAGGATTTTTGATTTCTTGGCTTTTCTTCCAGGAAGTCATGGTGATAGTGAGTTCCAGAAAGGTGAGTCAGATGTAGAATATTGACGTGACTGAATTGACAGCCCGGAACCAGCAGTCCCTGGAGACCCTCTTGTGCACACAATACCATTCATCTATTTCTCTAAAAGTCGTATTCTGTCTATCAATTACATGTTTTGTAGGCCCAAACTTCCCCATTACTGCCAGACTTGACCCATAGTAAACATAATGAGGTATCTGCCTCTTTAAAAATGTGTACATCTTGGTCCTAATTATAATGTCAGTATCATAAGGTAAATGTCCTATTGCCAAGGCAACCAGTAATGGGATATCTTGCATCAGTGGGGCAATTTTGATCAAGAAATTGAACTCCATTTGGTCCGAGTACTTCTTGGTATTGATGCCCTCACACTTAGTTTAAAGAACTGCAGTCCTTCTGCAGTGGAGCCATTCCTTCCTAGTCTTATCTCTCACTCCTCAAGCCTGGATGACCTCCACAGATTTATTCCTCTGACCCACACTGCTTCAATATCTCTCCACTTTTAAGAGAGATTTCTAAAATTTTATCTCCTTACTTAAAAAAAAATGAAGCCCATTGTTGAGTTTTATTGATAAAAAATTGCTTGGTTCACCTTTTTTCACTTTATATAATTGCTATTAGAATATAGTAGTCTTGAAGAATAATAACACTCTTCTTTATTATAATTCTTACACAAAACCATATAAAATGCCAAAACTTACAATTTCTTATTAATGTAAACAGTGACATTCCCCTAACCTAAAACAGTCCCTGAATACAGAAGCACATCTTTTGACCACTGTGGATGTCTTTGCTCTTTTTCTTCATTCAGTTTTTTTCCCACAGGCAAAATAAATCTTGAAGTTTCTCCCGAGATGGGCCAGTGTATTCTCAGGTGGCAGTTTAAATGTTGACCATAGCACCAAGCCAAAGTGGCCTTGTCTATACACATCCCCAGGTCATGGAGCTTCTATGTCTCTATGTGCTTATATTATCCCTTTGACTGTCAGCCATTTGAGGTTACTTCATTAACATGCAATAGGAATATAAAAGGGATTTTTAACTGCCAGATGCACTAGAACTAGATTGTATCCCAGTCCAATTAACTCCCCCATGAGCCCAGCTTCATACATAATATTTGACCTGTGTAATCCACGTGGCATTCTGAAATACTGAATGCATCTCTACCAGAGGTGTCCCCACTACTAGCAGAGCACAGAAAGAATGCAAAAGAAGCCAGCATTTTTAGCTATACAAAACTAGCAATGACCACACACCCCACCTACCACATGCAAATGCACTGTCTATATTCAAAAATATCCTTTATAACATGGCAAAACAAAGAGCTAAGGTACTGCCTAAATTTTTAAATGATCCATCCTACTCTTTTTTTTTCCTTCAGATGAAGTGTTTGCTGTCATATTTATTCAATCATCACAGAAAACTAAGGCAAGTATAAATGTAGCCAGTCATGACAAATAGGGCTTCCCAGGTGGCTCAGTGGTAAAGAATCTGCCTGCCAATCCAGCAGATGCAGGAGACACAAATTTGATCCCAGGGCTGGGAAGATCTCCTGGAGAAGGAAATGGCAACCCACTTCAGTATTCTTGCCTGGGAAATCTCATGTACAAGGGAGCGTGGTGGGCTACAGCCCATGGGGTCATAAAGAACTGGACAAAGCTGAACAGCTGAGCACACACAGTCAAGACATACCCAGCAGCCAGCGTAGCTTATGTATTAAGATGTGGGTTATATCAAGGCAGGTTACTTCTGTAGGGACTTCATTCCCACAAATCCTCAAGCACATAGGGTTTTACATACCAGATTGCTCAGTCAGAGATTCTGCCTCTGAATTCCAGGTGTGCTCAGTTTGGCATCTGTTACTTAACAAACGCATCAGACTTGAACAGCAAACCATATGGCTTCCCTTACAGGACTGACTTTTTATCACAAATATTCACCAATTACCAGTACAGAGGCTCTGCCATCTGAATGCCCAGAGTGAATGGTGCTGGGTTGGGTGTGCAGACATAACTCAACGTGAGTTTACAGCAGCCCTGAGTGTACTGTCTGGGGGCTTCCCAGCTGACCTTGATCTATGGTATCTGGATAACAAATATGCACATTTAGAATATTTTGTTCGGTTACAGCTCTGTGCTGGGAATCAAACAAGTTACAAATAGCCCCAAGTCCAAATACAGTACTGCCATGCAGTAATGGGGTCATTATCAGGCAATAATTCTATGCCTATCACTGATTCTTACTAGCAATAAAAATGGTAGCTGGCAGCAAAGTGGCTGTACACAGACACTAGGAAGGGGACAGCAAATGACACTTGGGGCCGTGAGTCTATCCTCAGTTAGCTCTTTGTGTGAATGTGTCTGTATCCGTGTGTGCCTGTATGTGCATGCGTGTGTGACTTTATAAAAGTCTTAATGCATGTGTCCAGTCATTAATTCACTGTCAAAGGGAAATTAAGTAAAACAAAAACGGAATGTTCATTTTTCAGAATTATTTGTGGACACTGCTACATGACAAGTTATCATCAAGGGTGCTTTCACTAAACAGCACTTCTTTTTATAGTATAGCATTCCCTCAGAAAGAGATGCTTTTTGAGAAGGGAACTCTCTGAAATCTAAAAATATGGAAATGCTTCTGTATAGTTTTTCAAGCAAGAGAAAGGTGTCCAGAGTAGAAGATCTACTTGAAATTACCAAACAAGGAAAAAACTAAAAAATTTTTGACCCCCCACATATTTACAGCACCTTAAGAAAGACCTAATGGTTGCAATTGTTATTGCATCTCTTTCATCAAGGACTTCTCATAATCACTGCTTGAGGCAGTCTCGGATTATCAGGGCTTTATTATGTAAGGGAAACAAAAGTTCATGCTGCCCTACTGGCATTTTTATCAATTCCTTATTTACTTCATGAATCATAGATGGTGACAGAGCAAACATGTAAAAGATGGCCACAAATCAACACTTTTAACAGCAGTCAAAATCAGTCTAATTTTAAGATAATTTCAAAAGGTTGCAAGCATTTAATACAAAAAGAAGCAATAGATTGAGACTGGCAAGTTGAAAACTAGAACAAAAGCTAACACAGCTAAAAAATGTTGAGTCAGTTCATTTCAGTCGCTCAGTCATGTCCAACTCAGTGAGACCCCATGTATCACAGCACACCAGGCCTCCTTGTCCATCACCAACTCCCGGAGTTCTTCCAAACTCATGTCTGTCAAGTCAGCGATGCCATCCAGCCACCTCATCCTCTGTCATTCCCTTCTCCTCCTGCCCCCAATCCCTCCCAGCATCAGGCTCTTTTCCAATGAGTCAACTCTTTGCATCAGATGGCCAAAGCACTGGCGTCTTAGCTTCAGCATCATTCCCTCCAAAGAAATAACAGGGCTGATCTCCTTCAAAATGGATTGGTTGGGTCTCCCTGCAGTCCAAGGGACTCTCAAGAGTTTTCTTCAACACCACAGTTAAAAAGCATCAATTCTTCGGCGCTCAGCCTTCTTCACAGTCCAACTCTCACATCCATACATGACCACTGGAAAAACCATAGCCTTGACTAGATGGACCTTTGTTGGCAAAGTAATGTCTCTGCTTTTTAATATGCTATCTAGGTTGGTCATAACTTTCCTTCCAAGGACTAAGTATCTTTTAATTTCATGGCTGCAATCACCATCTGCAGTGATTTTTGGAGCCCCCAAAATAAAGTCTGACACTGTTTCCCCTGTTTCCCCATCTGTTTCCCATAATGTGATGGGGCCAGATGCTGTGATCTTCATTTTCTGAATGTTGAGTTTTAAGCCAACTTTTTCACTCTCCATTTTAACATTCATCAAGAGGCTTTTTAGTTCCTCTTCACTTTCTGCCATAAGGGTGATGTCATCTGCATATCTGAGGTTATTGATATTTCTCCCAGCAATCTTGATTCCAGCTTGTGCTTCTTCCAGCCCAGCATTTCTCATAATGTACTCTGCATATAAGTTAAATAAGCAGGGTGACAATATACAGCCTTGACATACTCCTTTTCATATATGGAAACTATTGTTCCAGTCTGTTGTTCCATGTCCAGTTCTAACTGTTGCTTCCTGACCTGTATACAGATCTCTCAAGAGGCAGGTAAGGTGGTCTGGTTTTCCCATCTCTTTCAGAACTTTCCACAGTTTATTGTGATCCACACAGTTGAAGGCTTTGGCATAGTCAATAAAGCAGAAATAGATGTTTTTCTGGAACTCTCTTGCTTTTTCCATGATCCAGCAGATGTTAGCAATTTGATCTCTGGTTCCCCAGCCTTTTCTAAAACCAGCTTGAACATCTGGAAGTTCACGGTTCACGTATTGCTGAAGCCTGTCTTGGAAAATTTTGAGCATAACTTTATTAGTTTGTGAGATGAGTGCAATTGTGTAGTAGTCTGAACATCTGAACATTCTTTGGCATTACCTTTCTTTGGGATTGGAGTGAAAACTGGCCTTTTCCAGTCCTGTGGCCACTGCTGAGTTTTCCAAATTTGCTGGTATATTGAGTGCAGCACTTTCACAGCATCATCTTTCAGGATTTGAAATAGCTCAACTGGAATTCCATCACCTCCACTAGCTTTGTNGCATCATCTTTCAGGATTTGAAACAGTCAACTGGAATTCCATCACCTCCACTAGCTTTGTTTGTAGTGATGCTTTAAAGGTCCACTTGACTTCACATTCCAGGATGTCTGGCTCTAGATGAGTGATCACACCATCGTGATTATCTGGGTCATGAAGATCTTTTCTGTACAGTTCTTTTGTGTATTCTTGCCACCTCTTCTTAATATCTTCTGCTTCTGTTAGGTCTATACCATTTCTGCCCTTTATCAAGCCCATCTTTGCATGAAATGTTCCCTTGGTATCTCTAATTTTCTTGAAGAGATCTCTAGTCTTTCCCATTCTGTGGTTTTCCTCTATTTCTTTGCATTGATCTCTGAGGAAGGCTTTCTTATCTCTTCTTGCTGTTTTTTGGAACTCTACATTCAAATGCTTATATCTTTCCTTTTCTCCTGTGCTTTTCACTTCTCTTCTTTTCACAGCTATTTTTAAGGCCTCTCCAGACAGCCATTTTGCTTTTTGCATTTCTTTCCCATAGGGATGGTCTTGATCCCTGTCTCCTGTACAGTTTCATCAACCTCCATCCATAGTTCCTCAGACACTCTATCTATCAGATCTAGGCCCTTAAATCTATTTCTCACTTCCACTGTATTATCATAAGGGATTTGATTTAGGTCATACCTGAATGGTCTAGCGGTTTTCCCTACTTTCTTCAATTTAAGTCTGAATTTGGTAATAAGGAGTTCATGATCTGAGCCACAGTCAGCTCCNTCTCACTTCCACTGTATTATCATAAGGGATTTGATTTAGGTCATACCTGAATGGTCTAGCAGTTTTCCCTACTTTCTTCAATTTAAGTCTGAATTTGGCAATAAGGAGTTCATGATCTGAGCTACAGTCAGCTCCTGGTCTTGTTTTTCTTGACTGTATAGAGCTTCTCCATCTTTGGCTGCAAGGAATATAATCAGTCTGATTTCGGTGTTGACCATCTGGTGGTGTCCATGTGTAGAGTCTTCTCTTGTGTTGTTGGAAGAGGATGTTTGCTATGACCTGTGCATTTTCTTGGCAAAACTCTGTTTGTCTTTGCCCTGCTTCATTCCATATTCCAAGGCCAAATTTGTCTGTTTCTCCAAGTGTTTCTTGACTTCCTAGTTTTGGATTCCAGTCCCCTATAATGAAAAGGACATTTTTTGGGGGTGTTACTTCTAAACGTAATTTGATCTTCTTCAAATTATTTCTAATTATCTCAAATTACTTCTACAAATTACTTCTAATTTGTACATCTTCACAGAACTGTTCAACTTCAGCTTCTTCAGCGTCACTGGGTGGGACATAGACTTGGATTACTGTGATACTGAATGGTTTGCCTTGGAAACAAACAGAGATCATTCTGTCATTTTTGACATTGCATCTAAGTACTGCATTTTGGACTCTTTTGTTGACCATGATGGCTACTCCATTTCTTCTAAGGAATTCATGCCTGCAGTAGTAGATATAATGGTCATCTAAGTTAAATTCACCCATTCCAGTCTATTTTAGTTTAATGATTCATAGAATGTTGACGTTCACTCTTGCCATCTCGTTTGATCACTTTCTCTTTGCCTTGATTCATGGACCTGAGATTCCAGGTTCCTATGCAATATTGCTCTTTATAGCATGAGACCTTGCTTCTATCCCCAGTCACATCCACAACCGGGTATTGTTTTTGCTTTGGCTCCATCCCTTCATTCTTTCTGGAGTTATTTCTCCACTGATCTCCACTAGCATATTGGGCACCTACTGACCTGAGGAGTTCATCTTTCAGTATCCTATCATTTTGCCTTTTCATACTGTTCATGGGGTTCCCAGGATAAGAATACTGAAGTGGTTTGCCATTCCCTTCTCCAGTGGACCACATTCTGTCAGACCTCTTTACCATGACCCTTCCGTCTTGGGTGGCCCCATGGGCATGGCTTAGTTTCATTGACTTAGACAAGGCTGTGGTCCTAGTGTGATTAGATTGATTAGTTATCTGTGATTATGGTTTCAGTGTATCTGCCCTGTGATGCCTCATGCAACATCTACCATCTTACTTGGGCTTTTCTTACTTTGGGTGCAGGATATCTCTTCACAGCTACTCCAGCAAAGCACAGCTGCTGCTCCTTACCTTGGGCAAGGGGTATCTCCTCACCGCCACCCCTCCTGACCTTGAACGTGGAATAGTTCCTCTAGGCCCTCCTGCGCCTGTGCAGCCACCGTTCCTTATACGTGGGGTTGCTCCTCCCAGCCCCCGCGGCTGGCCTCGGGCAGGAGGTAGCTCCTCCCAGCCGTCGCCCTTGACCTCGGACGGAGGTTGCTTCTCTCCGCTGCTCCTGCGCAGTCTCAGCCTGGCACTCTCCGGCCGCTGCCCCTGACCTCGGACATGGGGTAGCTCTTCTTGGCCACCGCCCCTCAGGCATGGGGTCCTCCTGGCTTCTGACCCTGACCTCAGACGTGGGGTAGCTCCTCTCGGTCGTGCTGTGTGCCATCGCAGCCGCCCGTGCTATTTGCATACCTGAGGTTATTAGTGTGCTGTTAATCTAAGATCCCAAGGGCTTTGATTGGCATTGCAAGCTTAGTGCTAATCGAAGCAACAGATAACATAGGACCAAAGTTTGCTCAGATCACTTGACTCTCTCTGCTTCTCTTTACTTCCTAGTGTGAGGCTGGCTGTATTTCAGTGTTATTTACTTACTTGTTACCAACTTAGGCAATGAATTATACAGTCAGGAGCATCACAAGCTTTCTTTCTTTCCGCCAATTGTATTGATTTAGTTCTTTCTCATTGGCAGATAAATTCAGCTTACGTAGCAGCAATTATCTAGAGGGAACAGTAATAAGATCCAGAAGATATAAGGAGCTTGCTTAAGCCTCCTGGACCACCCTTAAAATCTGACTTTGAGACTATCTTTTATTTGTGCAAGACAAAAGTCTCACCGGCCTCACCTCGTTAATCTTGAATGTAATGTCACAATTTACAGTCTAGAGGTGTAACCTTAATAAGCACAGATCCTACCTTTACCAGAGCTTGACTTGAATCTTTAAAAAAAAAAATAATAGCCACTTATGTTTGAGGATCAAAGCCTTGACAGAGATTCATGACTCTCACCCAGGTAAAGTTATAAGGAGCAGCTGTGTATGGACTCCCGAAACTGGAATTTCACCATAGGGAAAACATACAAGAAGGCTTTGTGACAAGCTGAGAAGGTCTCAGTTTTAATTGGTTCCATTTCACTGTCCTACCTCCTGCCAAGTTACAAATTATCATAAATTATGCAGTAATAGACCGAACAGAATAGAACAGACCAGACTTCAGCCATGTAGTAACCAAAATAATGACCTAACCAAGGATTAAAGGGAGGAATATGTTACTATGTCCTTAATAATATTATTAGCTATCAGGTCATTAGAATTTAATAAATAAAAATTTACACCGTCTTACTATTGCCCCATTCCAGTTTCTAAATTTACCATTTATTTACCTGAGCAGATGAGTTTTCTCTCTATTCACCTGGCATGGTTAAGAATGCCTTCTAGCAAAGAATTGAAGAATCAGCATTCTACTGCTTCCAACACAGTTGACTCTTCTGTTTCTAAATTAGGAGGTATTCTCTCACATAGGCATTTGAACTCTGTGAAATTGATATAGTACCACACATCTCTGGCATTCTTAATGGATATATACTCAGAACTCTATGATCCTCAAAATTACAAACTGCATTAATTAATTGAGGTACAGCTGGGAAACTGGTTAAGTTTCCTAATGAGTAAATTGAATTTATCCAATTTCAACACCAGCAGCCATGGCCATGTGACTCAGATTCACCTTATTGTTTTCAAGGGGTATGTCATTTAATGTCTCTAGGAAGTAGGTATGTTTTTCCTTATTTCAACTATAGACACTTAGATCCTTCAAGGAATGTCAAAAGGATAAATCTAAATTTATTAATATCAACAATTTCAAAAGTCCTAAACTAAGTGTTTTTTGCTTTTGATAAGAGTAAATAGATTTTATTATTTTATTTTATTCTACTTTACAATACTGTATTGGTTGTGTCATACATTGACATGAATCAGCCACAGGTGTTCATGAGCTCCCAATCCTGAACCCCCCTCCCACCTCCTACCCCATATCATCTCTCTGGATCATCCCCGTGCACCAGCCCCAAGCATCCTGTATCCTGTATTGAACATAGACTGGCACTTCATTTCTTACATGATAGTATACATGTTTCAATGCCATTCTTCCAAATCATCCCACCCTCTCCCTCTCCCACAGAGTCCAAAAGTCCGTTCTATACCTCTGTGTCTTTTTTGTTGTCTCACATACAGGGTCATCATTACTATCTTTCAAAATTCCATATATATGTGTCAGTATACTGTATTGGTGTTTTTCTTTCTGGCTTACTTCACTCTGTATAATCGGCTCCAGTTTCATCCATCTCATTAGAACTGATTCAAATT
>SJYW01015176.1:1069928-1086966 GCA_006410735.1 Raphicerus campestris
GGTAGCTCCTCCCAGCCGTCGCCCTTGACCTCGGACGGAGGTTGCTTCTCTCGGCTGCTCCTGCGCAGTCTCAGCCTGGCACTCTCCGGCCGCTGCCCCTGACCTCGGACATGGGGTAGCTCTTCTTGGCCACCGCCCCTCAGGCATGGGGTCCTCCTGGCTTCTGACCCTGACCTCAGACGTGGGGTAGCTCCTCTCGGTCGTGCTGTGTGCCATCGCAGCCGCCCGTGCTATTTGCATACCTGAGGTTATTAGTGTGCTGTTAATCTAAGATCCCAAGGGCTTTGATTGGCATTGCAAGCTTAGTGCTAATCGAAGCAACAGATAACATAGGACCAAAGTTTGCTCAGATCACTTGACTCTCTCTGCTTCTCTTTACTTCCTAGTGTGAGGCTGGCTGTATTTCAGTGTTATTTACTTACTTGTTACCAACTTAGGCAATGAATTATACAGTCAGGAGCATCACAAGCTTTCTTTCTTTCCGCCAATTGTATTGATTTAGTTCTTTCTCATTGGCAGATAAATTCAGCTTACGTAGCAGCAATTATCTAGAGGGAACAGTAATAAGATCCAGAAGATATAAGGAGCTTGCTTAAGCCTCCTGGACCACCCTTAAAATCTGACTTTGAGACTATCTTTTATTTGTGCAAGACAAAAGTCTCACCGGCCTCACCTCGTTAATCTTGAATGTAATGTCACAATTTACAGTCTAGAGGTGTAACCTTAATAAGCACAGATCCTACCTTTACCAGAGCTTGACTTGAATCTTTAAAAAAAAAAATAATAGCCACTTATGTTTGAGGATCAAAGCCTTGACAGAGATTCATGACTCTCACCCAGGTAAAGTTATAAGGAGCAGCTGTGTATGGACTCCCGAAACTGGAATTTCACCATAGGGAAAACATACAAGAAGGCTTTGTGACAAGCTGAGAAGGTCTCAGTTTTAATTGGTTCCATTTCACTGTCCTACCTCCTGCCAAGTTACAAATTATCATAAATTATGCAGTAATAGACCGAACAGAATAGAACAGACCAGACTTCAGCCATGTAGTAACCAAAATAATGACCTAACCAAGGATTAAAGGGAGGAATATGTTACTATGTCCTTAATAATATTATTAGCTATCAGGTCATTAGAATTTAATAAATAAAAATTTACACCGTCTTACTATTGCCCCATTCCAGTTTCTAAATTTACCATTTATTTACCTGAGCAGATGAGTTTTCTCTCTATTCACCTGGCATGGTTAAGAATGCCTTCTAGCAAAGAATTGAAGAATCAGCATTCTACTGCTTCCAACACAGTTGACTCTTCTGTTTCTAAATTAGGAGGTATTCTCTCACATAGGCATTTGAACTCTGTGAAATTGATATAGTACCACACATCTCTGGCATTCTTAATGGATATATACTCAGAACTCTATGATCCTCAAAATTACAAACTGCATTAATTAATTGAGGTACAGCTGGGAAACTGGTTAAGTTTCCTAATGAGTAAATTGAATTTATCCAATTTCAACACCAGCAGCCATGGCCATGTGACTCAGATTCACCTTATTGTTTTCAAGGGGTATGTCATTTAATGTCTCTAGGAAGTAGGTATGTTTTTCCTTATTTCAACTATAGACACTTAGATCCTTCAAGGAATGTCAAAAGGATAAATCTAAATTTATTAATATCAACAATTTCAAAAGTCCTAAACTAAGTGTTTTTTGCTTTTGATAAGAGTAAATAGATTTTATTATTTTATTTTATTCTACTTTACAATACTGTATTGGTTGTGTCATACATTGACATGAATCAGCCACAGGTGTTCATGAGCTCCCAATCCTGAACCCCCCTCCCACCTCCTACCCCATATCATCTCTCTGGATCATCCCCGTGCACCAGCCCCAAGCATCCTGTATCCTGTATTGAACATAGACTGGCACTTCATTTCTTACATGATAGTATACATGTTTCAATGCCATTCTTCCAAATCATCCCACCCTCTCCCTCTCCCACAGAGTCCAAAAGTCCGTTCTATACCTCTGTGTCTTTTTTGTTGTCTCACATACAGGGTCATCATTACTATCTTTCAAAATTCCATATATATGTGTCAGTATACTGTATTGGTGTTTTTCTTTCTGGCTTACTTCACTCTGTATAATCGGCTCCAGTTTCATCCATCTCATTAGAACTGATTCAAATTTATTCTTTTTAAGGGCTGAGTAATACTCCATTGTGTATATGTACCACAGCTTTCTTATCCATTCATCTGCTGATGGACATCTAGGTTGTTTCCATGCCCTGGCTATTATAAACAGTACTGCAATGAACATTGGGGTACACGTGTCTCTTTCAATTCTGGTTTCCTCGGTGTGTATATTAAAGCAATAATAAAGCTGATATTATGCTTAGTTAAATGTTGAGTGAAGTTTTACAGATTTCCATTGAATACTAAAGTGCAACCCTTACTTTTTAACATATGCATGCATGTAAATCCATGTTGTATTTTTCTACAATGCTTTGGGAGCTTTTAAAATAATCTGCAAAGTAAGAAGTGGATAAGTTTCAACTATAAGTTACAGTGAAGTAGAATGCAGTAGTTAATCAGGTAGCATCCAGTTTTACCTACTGATATGAAGTTACAGAATACAAAGAGAAAATAAAGTGATGATCTTAAAATATATATATATATATATATATATATAAAGGAAGCAAGAATTTCAGTAAAATATGCGGTAACAAAGTGATTAGAAAATAAAGGTGGATTTATCAAAGATAAAAGATAATAAGTAGGACCCAAAAATTAATGCCCTTAAAATTTCAACCTTCCAAATGATTGAATAACTGGGCTGCTGTTGTTGGGAATCCAACTCTTCAAATAAGGTGATTCAGTCTTCAACAAGAAATGAGAGCTGAAGCCTTTAGAAACTGCTTAATATTCACAAAATTCTGAGGTCAACAGTAAATCCTAGATAAGACTGTTAGCTGTACTCTAGTAGCTTTTCTCTTCTTCTTTATTAACATTTCCTTCTTCCAAATTTTTTCCATATACCTGCCTGCCCAGAATACTTCAGCCCTCTGGCCTCCCTTACATTTCGATGTGACCACAGGCCAAAGTTTATACAATGGTATACAAACAAAAGTCAAATGACAGTTTCCAAATGCTCTTGTAAAGAGCCATGTGGTCACACCTTTTGCCCTGTTTTTCCTTCTTTCTTTTTGGTGTTTTCTGGAATGCTATTTTGACCTGTACTACCCTTTCTGGACCATAAAGTGACCTTAAGAATGAAAGACACAAATGATAGAACAAGTCAGAAAAATATCTGTATCCTGGTAAAATGCCAGCCTTGAACCTCTTCCAGTGACTCATTCTGGTTAGAATCTGACTTGCTCTGGCCACATTTATCTACCAGGTGAAGTTAACAAGGGGAGGGTCTCTGTTCACTCAGGGCCCCATCTCTTGGCTCTGTTCATCCACAAACAATGGACATTTATTCTCAACCTTCAAAGAAAGAATGAGACAGGTCAGGCTCCCTCATCCTGCTCCTGCTAGTGGAGAGGCTAATTCAAGACAGGGTGGGTGGGACAGAAAGAACCATTTTAGGCTCAGGGCCAAGCCCATTTCTAAAATTTAGCTAAACTGTGCATGAATAGGGCAATCAGTTTAATCTCTATCCTACCCTTTTGTGACTGTTATCAGTTTAGGCCTTGAGGAGAAAAGGGATATTAATGAGGCCACACCACCAATGGCATTCTGTGCTTCTTCTCAGTGTTTATCAGTGCAAAGTCAATTCAGGAATGTAAGTGGTCCTTAATCCTCCAGTTCTGTATGTGTGTCCATTTTAAGTATGATTATAAAATTTTCATAGAAATCATGTTATTTTTATTTTTAAAAATATATCCAATAAAACAACACAAAAAGCATCACCACTCTATATTTTAGTGATCTGAGCTTGAAACAAATCGCATCACAATATTGTACCAGTTTCACTCCACTGAGCATGTCTTCAGCAAAGGCAATAGGGAGGCAGTGCCCAGAGAAACAAGAGTAAACTCCAGGTGTAGCAAAGTTTATTTATGGAATAAATTTGTGGAATCTTAGATATTCCTGAGAAACATGTCAGGAAAATAAGTCTTACACAGTTGAGAGCAGTTAGATGTCATCTTATCCCAGTAGATGGCAGATAAGGAAGTTTGTCCTTTGTACCAGTATCATGCCAAGCTATATAGGAGCCTGAGGCAAAGGCAAAAAATCAGTTGTCCTGAGGCTATCTTTATTTTAAATTTTGATATTTTATTCATCATGGATTTTTTTGGTACTACTTTTGGTTTAAATATTTTTCTTGAAACATTATTTCTATTGTTCCTCCTTACATTTTGCACCCAAAACAAAAGGGTATGAGGATACATAAAAGGGTCTTGGGGTCTCGCCCTAGTCCTGGCCATGCGTTTCAGAGTCCAGCCCTGGCTATCTGCATGAATTCTGCCAAGTTCATCTGCATTTCTGGACCTTAGAGCACCTGAGATGTGTCACCAGATGATGTTTCCTCGCTTCACATTATTATCTGACAGTTGAGAAAGCCAGTGCCATGTACGATGCCTGAAGAACTGGCATTAAACAACCCCAAAGCAGCCTTGCTGTTGTCCTCAGAAATGCAAGCCCCAACCTGCATGGGGCAAGCTCATAACAGAGCTGGTCCCATCATTCCTGAGGTGAGAGCCACTTCGACACGTCAAAGAGCTCCAAGTGGGGTAAATAATCAGCTGTGAACCCTTTTGGAGGAGTTTTGTTCTTTTTTAAAAAGACAGTGCACAAAACTATGAAAACGTGCAGATATTTAATAAGAATCAGCATCTGTGCTCTTCCTGCTTCCAATTACACAGCATCATCCTAGTGCCAGACTGGGGCTGCCTACATGCACTGATGCTTAAAGCACAGCCATAGCAAAAGCTGGACTGACACTCTTCTTTGCCTCTAGCAGTTGCTCAATGTTCTGTTTTATTTTATTTGGCTTTTGGTTGGCTGCACTACAAGCCCGACCTGCAGCAACAGCAAATACAGTTCCTTCCAGCCGACTCACAAGACTTCTCCAGCGTTCCTCACACCCTCTGCCTGGTGGGGGACAAAGATGGGGCAAACTCCTTCCAAGGGGCCACACACAGACACACACTGAAAGGCACGTTCCTCCTCCCGGGATGAGTGCCATCTGCAATGTTGAGATTGTCAGCAAAGAACAACGGGAATCTTTAGGGATAAAAGCATTACCTAAATGCAAGATTTTGTCAGGTAATGACCTCACGATTTTCAAAGTATCTCACAATTGCTGTCTGGTAGTGATTTTAGGGTAGGGAGCTGTGTGTTTCTTGGAAAGGTCCAGATTAGACTTGGGAGGGAGGTAAGGTGTCTGGCTGGACTGACATGTAATGAAAGATTATAAAAATCCAGTTTCTCCGGTCTGACAATGAGCATGGTTAGAAAGGAACTTAATTGCACCATTTAAGATTAGGAAAAGTACTGGGGGAACAAAGTTATCAATTCCAAGCTTAAAATGCCATGGCACAATATGAGAATAAGTACTCATATGAATGGCGCAGCAAGAAAATTTAAAAACCAATAAAATGAAATACTTCTGCATACAGTGGAATTCAGTGCTGCAGGAGATCAGAGAGTCAAATGCAGTAGCTGTATTTTAAAAGAAAGCTGAATAATTTTATGACCGCTATAAAAGAGGAGACAGGCTTAAATTGCTGCAGGAGGTTAGAAATGAGGAAAAACTTCATAACTATAAAAGTAGTAAGACCCGGGTATGGGCTTAGTCAAAGTATTTTAATTTGCCACATTTTCTTTAGCTTTACCAGAATTCATTACTCCTGTTAGACCAACAGGAACCTGTTCAGCCTCTAAACCCGTGGCTTTCTGTTTTCTTCTGGGTGGCCCACCATCCTCTGTCTTCCCCACTTATAGCATCACCAAGGCATTTATCACATCCTCCCTGGTGATTCTTCCTCGGAAATGCATCCACCAAAGTGACCAGCCAGATGCTGTTTACTTTGCACACAGATTCCTGAAACCTACTTTATGCCCTCAGTCTCTCCTCCACTTCAAATCAAGTGTTAGCCCCGAGGAGATATTAGAATCAGACTCCAGACTACACCCAGAAATTCCATTAGATTTCAGATCAGTTGCCTTAACCACTTACACGCCACAGACCACAATAATCTATCAGACAATGCTCGTTTAACCATCCCCTACCTCTCCCCAGGAGCCAACAACGGGCTTCTAGATAAATTAGGATTTTCATTCTGTTGATTATCTTTTGCGTCATTTCTTGGAGGTTGGCACCCTGAAACGATCCTTTGTATTAGTGGAACACTTCATATTTTTGTATCTGTATCACTTAATAATCATAGGAACTCACTGTAAAAGTCAGGGCAGGGCAGATATTAACATAGACCATTGATAAATGAGGAATCAAGTTTCATTTCTGCTCAAGAGCTTTTATTTTCNCCTTTGTATTAGTGGAACACTTCATATTTTTGTATCTGTATCACTTAATAATCATAGGAACTCACTGTAAAAGTCAGGGCAGGGCAGATATTAACATAGACCATTGATAAATGAGGAATCAAGTTTCATTTCTGCTCAAGAGCTTTTATTTTCTGATGCCTGGTCCTTTTCAATACAAAAGACAATTTACTGTATCTAAGTAGTTGTTCATTTTAATCTCAAATCTCCCTCCTACCTCTGCCAACTTACTGAAATATTCTACCACACCTAGAATCATCTAGTGTTTCTTTCTAATAATTTTAGTTCCTAGAATGCTATTTATTCCATAAACAGAATCTTCATTCACTTAGAATGAGCTCATAGCCCAAGCAGTTATCCCTAATACACACATTTCTCAGGATTCTTTCCCTAGTCTGCTGAAAAATCATGTTTGCATCCATAAAATACCAAGATACAGATAGCTCAGTTCAGTTCAGTTCAGTCGCTCAGTCGTGTCCAACTCTTTNGATTATGTGATTATGGTTTCAGTATGTCTGCCCTCTGATCCCTCTGGCAACACTTACTGTCTTACTTGGGTTTCTCTTACCTTGGAAGAGGGGTATCTCTTCATGCCACCCCTCCTGACCTTGAACATGCAGTAGCTCCTCTCAGCCCTCCTGTGCCTGCACAGCCACCTCTCCTTGGATGTGGTGTTGCTTCTCTGGGCAGCCTCCCCTGACCAGAGGAGAGCAGACAACATGAAAACCACAATCACAGAAAACTAGTCAAACTCATCACATGGACCACAGCCTTGTCTAACTCAGTGAAACTATGAGCCATGTAGGGCCACCCAAGATGGACTGGTCATGGTGGAGAGTTCTGATAAAACATGGTCCACTGGAGAAGGTAATGGCAAACCACTTCAGTATTCTTGCCTTGAGAACCCTGTGAACAGTATGAAAAGGTGAAACGATAGAATACTGAAAGATGAACTCCCATGTCAGTAGGTGCCCAATATGTTACTGGAGAAGAATGGAGAAATAATTCCAGAAAGAATGAAGAGGCTGAGCCAAAGTGGAAACAATGTCCAGTTGTGGATGTGACTGGTGATGGAAGTAAAGTCCAATGCTGTAAAGAACAGTATTGCATAGGAACCTGGAATGTTAAGTCCATGAATCAAGGTAAATTGGAAGTGGTCAAACAGAGGATGGCAAGAGTGAATGTCGACATTAAGGAATACTTCAGCACTTACATGAAGATAGGCTGCAGACGAGNAATGTTAAGTCCATGAATCAAGGTAAATTGGAAGTGGTCAAACAGAGGATGGCAAGAGTGAATGTCGACATTAAGGAATACTTCAGCACTTACATGAAGATAGGCTGCAGACGAGATTCCCTCCCCATAAGAGTCGACAAAGGAAAAGGAGGTCTTCTGCCTGGTTACTTACTTTGAGGACAGTAGCTTCATCCTCTAAGAAATGATTGTCCAATGAGCATCAAGCTCTGACCAAGCTGAATAACTCATCTTCCTCCTCAAAGCAAACTGAGAGAAGCAGAAGCTTCCTGCCATCATGCCTCTGCAAATGCCAGATTTCCAACAGAGTAAAAAGAACAGAGAACTTCCTTGTTCTATGTCCTAAGGCAGAAACCTGAGAGTCACCTTCAACAACATTCCCTTCTCCCAAAACAGTTGACTGATTCTGAAATCCAATCAGTTCTGTCTCTTGAACACAGCCCAACTCTGTCCTCACTTGCCCATCCACACTGTTACTGCTTTCATATCTCCCTTAGATCAGCACAATCGCATCTCCCTAACAATGCCATCATCTGTGGCTTCACAACTTTCCATTTTATCCTTTACAATACTGAGAGATACTAAAATGCAATATAGGGGCTTCCCTGGTGATCCAATGGTTAAGAATCCTCGTTTCAAATGCAGGAGGCATGTGTTTGAGCCCTGGTTGGGGAACTAAGATCCTACAGCACAGCCACAAAAATAAATAAATAAATAAATGCAATATAATTCTCTCTCCTCTCACTTAAAGCTCTCCACGTGCTCCAAATCATTTGTATAATATCCAAATACTTGACAGTATTAAATTTATTACAATTATTTGTTGTCAAATTCTTCTATCTTACTAAATTCTGGGTTCTTTTATTGCAGGAACCTTGTCTAATTTATTGCTTCAAAGCCTAACAATATGTTGAAGTGTTCAAAAATGTATTTTGACCTGTACATACACACAAAGTTACTCAGTCATGACCAACTCTTTGCGACTCCATGGATTGTAGCCCACCAGGCTCCTCACAAAATCCCAAAGTCCATGGAATTTTCCAGGCATGAATACTGGAGTGGGTTGCCATTTCCTTCTCCAGGGGGTCTTCCTGACCCAGGGATCAAACCTGGGTGTCCTGCATTGTAAACAGACGCTTTACCATCTGAGCTACAAGATCCTTCAGTATTTGAGCCTGCCTATTTATCTAACCTATTTATCTGTGACAGCTTCATCAGTTCCTACATACTTTTCATACACGTTTTAATTCCAAGTATATCAAACTATTTGCTAGTAACTGAGCATTTTTTGCTCTTTCTCCTCACATTTGCATGTAGCCTTTGCCTCTTTCCTTCTGTTTCTCTTTTTCTCCTAGATATATTCTTGCATATTATCTATATTTCAAAATATCAGCTTATGCCCCTTTCCTCTAAATAGATTTTCCTGTTAACCCTTTCTTCTCATTGCGCCACTGGGCCCAGAGTGAATAGAAAACTCTTCCCATAGCTATCTATGCACGTCTCTATCTCTTCATTTATCAAACTGCTTTTTAATGGATATTTACCTTCTTCTTTTCCTATATAGATGAGAAAACAAAAACTATTGCAGGCCATATCAGTAAACAAAGAACATTGCAGCCATCAAGCCATCACATCCCAGCTGCCCAGATGATGAGTCCTGAGGGGACTCAGGATGAGAAAACACTGGATACTGGCCGCAGATAGCTGAGGTGCATATCAAAGGAATGATTTCACTGAGCCCAGACTTCCGTCTTCCAGTATACATAGAAAAGCATTAAATTACTTAACTTGAGTTATTACTTTGTTGTAATTAACATTACTCTTAAACTTTGGATGTTCCAACTCTCTGGTCTTTGGTGCAAAAACTCCTACATATCCTGGATACCCCAACCTTGTCTTTTTGGAGCAATCTCAGAGTTATCTGAGCTGCTGTGTTCCAGGCTTAAAAGCTGAAAATGTTAGTCACCCAGTTGTGTCTGACTCTTTGTGACCCCATGGATTATAGCCCATGAGATTCCTTTGTCCATGGAATTATCCAGGCAACAATACTGGAGTGGGTAACCATTCTCCAGGGGATCATCCCAACCCGGGGATAGAACTCGGGTCTCCTGCATTACAGACCGATGCTTTACCATCTGAGCCACCAGGGGTGTCCCAGGCTTAAGACCTCAGATTTGTCCACTGAATAAAATACAATTCTCAACTTTTTAACTGCGAAATTTTTTTAGTTGACAGACACTATTTCCTGTAGAGAAGCTGAGAGGCAGGCACAGGTCTTCATGTGGATGATACATACAGAGATTTGGTAACTGTAGAATGAAAGAAAGAAGGGATGGAGAGAGGAAAGGAAAGGATAAAACAAAGAAAGGAAAAAGAAGTTCAGGATTTTACATTCAGTTTTTCAATAGAACATTCATCAAGAAACATCCAACAGCTCGACATCTATTCCTCTGTCTTCCTGATAAATATTTTGTTTTACCAAACCTTCAGAAACAATTCAGTTACTAAAGAGTTCATTCTAAATTGCATTTCAAGTTGTTAGGAGACAGTAAAAACAAATCTTTTAGGAAAAGCCAAGTTGTATTAAATATTTAACTTTCTCCTAAGGCTTATGCAAGTCAGAAAAGGTCTGCTATTCAATTAAATGGTGCAACTATAAAAAGTAAATAAGGTCAGATTTGCCTATATTTATGAATTATTTGACAAGAGCATCACATCCCTCCAAATGCTGTTTGATTGCTGCCTTCTCTCTGGGCTGTTGCATTTCATGGCCATGGTCAGAATCATGAAAAACAACATTCCAAAAATTAAACTATACTCCATTTTTTTCCTCTGATGAAAGACAAGGGTCCTTCAAAAAATTCTTACAGGAATAAACAAGAGCATATGAAATACTTTTAAAAAAATAAAACCATTATAGTTTAATAAGTTAAACCTGGAGGAAGAGCTTAGGACAACAAAAGATAGATCCATTTAAAGTACTTTTTTGCAAGTAAGTTGTAAGAAAACAAGAAACTTTATTCTGCAAAGTTCTGCTTTCAGCACTTCTGCTTCTTTGGAGAAGAAAGTAAACTGAAGAAAATTAAGATCCCTCTGAATGACTGTAAATATATAATGGGGCTGAAACGTGCATTCAACTTGTTTTGTCTTTTCCTTGTCTATCCTCATTTTCATAACAAACCTATCTGACTAAGGTTCTACATTCAGCCCATAAATGTTTGGTGGTGGTTTAGTCACTAAGTTGTGTCCAATTCTTTTGACCCCATGGATTGTAGCCAGCCAAGCTCCTCTGTCCATGGGATTCTCCATGCAAGAATATTGAAATGGATTGCCATTTCCTTCTCCAGGGGATCTTCCCAACCCAGGGATCAAACCTGGGTTTCCTGCACTGCAGGCAGATTCTTTACCAACTGAGCTATGAAGGAAGCCCCATGGCTCATAAATGTTTATGTATGCCTATTATATAAACACAGTTTAATTGCCCTGAAGGTAATTTAAAGAACCAAAGACAAAATCAAGGTCTGATAAGGGCTAAACTGAGGAAGAATGGCACCCCACTCCAGTACTCTTGCCTGGAAAATCCCATAGATGGAGGAGCCTGATGGGTTGCAGTCCATGGGGTCACTAAGAGTCAGATAGGACTGAGTGACTTCACTTTCACTTTTCACTTTCATGCATTGGAGAAGGAAATGGCAATCCACTCCAGTGTTCTTGCCTGGAGAACCCCAGGGACGGGGGAGCCTGGTGGGCTGCCATCTCTGGGGTCGCACAGAGTCAGACACAACTGAAGTGACTTAGCAGCGGCAGAGGAAGCAAGTAGAAAGAGAAAATAATCTTGTCTGGGAGGGGCTAGAGTGAGGACTTCCAGGTGGAGGTAACTGCTAAACTGGTATAATCAAGCAAAGAATAGTGGCTTGGCAATAGGGCAAAGGAATCAGAGGACTGCATGGAAGTTTCCATTTGAGGGAGCAACATCTGCAAAAAGAAAAATGAATAAATACTTGTAAGGGATTTACCAATGTTTTAGCATTTTGTAATTTATACTGTAAATGTGTCTACTGTACATTTATACGTAATGGAAAAAAAGACAAGATGAGATAAAAAAGACCAGCACAGCAAAATCATGAGAAGTCTGAAAGGACAAGTAAAGGATTGGGATCTTATCCTGAGGACTGTGAGTTATACTGCTGCTTTGTGACCCCATAGACGGCAGCCCACCAGACTCCCCCATCCCTGGGATTCTCCAAGCAAGAACACTGGAGTGGGTTGCCATTTCCTTCTCCAATGCAGGAAAATGAAAAGTGAAAGGGAAGTCACTCAGTCCTATCCGACTCTTCGCGACCCCATGGACTGCAGCCCACCAGGCTCGTCTGTCCATGGGATTTTCCAGGCAAGAGTACTGGAGTGGGGTGCCATCGCCTTCTTGGTGTTATACTAGAGAATTTTAATCACATCATCTGGGTTTTAGAGAGACCATAGGCTGTTAGTGTGGAGAAACACAAGCTTGGAGATAGTTTAAAGATAGTTTAAAGACTGATAAACTAGGTAAGAGGTAATGATGGCCCAACTCATGAGAGCAGTGATATGTGATAGATGTGGAGACACTGGGATGGTCTTAGGGGCAAGGAGCTGTAGCAGAACTTGATATGTAGGCTTGGGAAGTTAAAAAGGAAGAAATTGCTCTTTGGGTTTTTTATATCTTGTCTTCTTTTTTTTTCTTTTTTTTTTTTTTAACATGATCCATGAAAGTTTTGCCTGGGTCAAAGACCCCTGGAGAAGGGTTAGGCTACACACTCCAGTATTCTTGGGCTTCCCTGGTGGCTCAAATGGTAAAGAATCCACCTGCTATACAGGAGACCTGGGTTCAGTTCCTGGGTTGGTTGGGAAGATCCCCTGGAGGAGGGCATGGCAGTCTGCTTCAGTATTCTTGCCTAGAGAATCCCCAAAGACAGAGGAGCCTGGTGGGCTGCAGCCCATGGGGTCACAAAGAATCAGACATGACTGAGCGACTACACACAGCACAGGAAACCTACGCACTGCGCTACTGGTTGTTAAATACCAGTGAAGTCATGGAAGGCAGCTGTGTGGACAGCATTCAGTTGTTTACACTGATGAGTTAAGGACAGTGATAAAAAGAAATGAAACACCCTGCTCCATTAACAGAAATTCTTTCACTGCTCTAGGAAAATGGGATATTCAACATTATACTGAAGACTGAGGTTTGTGATCATGATTCTCCATAAAATTACTAAACTAATCATAAAATTATAAACCAGTCATAAATGTCTCCTTGAATCTGATGTGTTTCAGAATTTAGTTCTGTTTCAAAACAAAAGAAGCTTCTGTTAATATGATTATTATTTCATATGAGTTCACATCTCATGTTTCTTTTTTTTTTTTTTTTTTTTTCTGAAGCTACAATTCAAACAAACCTCAAATCTAATCATGAAACTTCAGGGTTTTTTCTCTCCAAAATCTGAGAATAGACTGAAAATCTTTTCACATTTGCATGAAATCTATATAGGAAATACAGTTCCCTATTAAGAGATTTCTCAACCAAAGATAAACACAAGCAAATATCAAAATGTTCCAAGGAACTGTCCAGTCTTTTTCTTTTTTTTTTTTTTTTACTACTTTAGCCATGAGACAAATAGGAGAAAAGAAAAGGTACTCTGTGCCTTGACCAAACAGAGAGGAATAACAGTGAAAATCTAAACATAACTCTCTGATAGTCTCCTTTAAGGAAATAAAAGTAGACTTCTGAAAAGTTAGAAGTGCCATGAGGCACTAAAATGATCAGTTATATTACAAGGAGGGAGAGGAGGGAAGGAAACTGTTCATAAGCAAAAATCTTCCCCAAGCCCCACATAACAAACTAACCAACATAATACTCAGGAGAACTTTATTCTTTTACTGCTCCACTCTGAATGGTCAGAAGTACAAATCTAGTAAATGTATGTTGATAGGTTTGAGTCTGTGAAAAACAGTATCTTAGCATTACAACCCTTGGCAATAACCCAGCAAATACAGAACCAAGCCAGAAATTTCTCCAACCATTACAACAGAACCACACAGCAAAGATCAGAAGTATTTTAAGTTCCTACTTCGGAGAAGGCAATGGCACCCCACTCCAGTACTCTTGCCTGGAAAATCCCATGGATGGAGGAGTCTCGTGGGCTGCGGTCCACGGGGTCACTACGAGTTGAACACCACTGAGTGACTTCCCTTTCACTTTTCACTTTCATGCATTAGAGAAGGAAATGGCAACCCTCTCCAGTGTTCTTGCCTGGAGAATCCCAGGGATGGGGGAGCCTGGTGGGCTGCAGTCTCTGGAGTCACACAGAGTCAGACACGACTGAAGAGACTTAGCAGCAGCAGTAGTAGCTGAGTAGTATTTATTGCCACCACATCCCTAACGAAAGAAAGTGCTTTAAATTTTTGAGATGAAAATTTTTTTTTTAGTATTTTTAGAGATTTAAGAAATTAGACAAATTCCTACCTTGATCTAGCACCCCACCTTGGAAGGATAAAGGCTCCTGTGTTGATGACTTTATGTGGAAAAAGTATCTTGGCAGATGTGATTAAATTAAAGGTTTCAGATGGAAAGATGATCCTGGATTATGGGCTTATCTGGGTATGTCATAAATGCCATCGTTGAGTGTTTCTGCAGACAGAGGCAGAGGGAGATTGGAGTCAGAAGAGAAGGTGATATGATCACAGAGGTGGAAAATGCAGTGATGCAGCCAGAAACCAAGGAATGTGAGTCACCAGGAGCTAGAAGAGGCCAGGAACAAGGCTACCCCAGAGTGTGCAGACCAAACTCCACCTCCATGCTGCTGTTCAGTCATATCCGACTCTTTGCAACCCCATGGACTGCAGCATGCCAGGCTCCCCTGTTCTTCAGCATCTCCCAGAGTTTGCTCAAACTCATGTTCATTCAGTCGGTAATGTCATCCAACCATCTCAGCCTCTCTCATCCCCTTCTCCTCCTGCCTTCAATCTTTCCCAGCATCAGGGTCTTTTCCAATGAATCATCTCTTTCCATCAGGCGGCCAAAGTATTGGAGCTTCAGCTTCAGCATCAGTGTTTCCAAAGAGTATTTAGGGTTGATTACCTTTCGATTGACTGGTCTGATCTCCTTGCAGTCCAAGGGACTCTCAAGAGTCTTCTCCAGCACCACAGTTAGAAAGCATCAATTCTTTGGTGCTCGGACTTTCTTATGGTCCAGCTCTCACACCCATAGATGACTACTGGAAAAATCATACCTTTGACTATACAGATTGCTATTGGCAGACTGATGTCTCTGCGTTTTAATACGCTGTCTAGGTTTGTCATAGCTTTTCTTCTGAGGAGCAAGCATCTTTTAATTTCAAGGGTGCTGACATGGATGATCCTGATTTCAGACTTCTGGCTTACAGAATTGTGAGAGAATAAATGTATCTTGTTTTAAGCCACCAGGTTTAATGTGACTTACTGCAGTAGCCATAGGCAGTTGAAACAGACACCTTGACTATAGTGGGGGAGTGAGATGCATCTCATCTCTCACTTTTCCATTTATCAGTTCTCCTACACACTTCCCTTGCAGCCTTGGGCATGTTACCTCATAAAAGAAGCAGAGCTTTGACTCGTATATCTGAAGATAGTCCCCAGGGTGTCCTTACACCAAGGGAAGTAGAAACTTCTGTGCCATCAGAACATCCAAGCCTCCCTCAGGAGCAGCATTAGGTGGTGGGTACTCCATCCTTCTCAGTGCACTTCCTGCTGCCAGTTATGCCTGGAACCATTCTGGTAACAAGTCAGTTTGTAAGATTCACTGGTAAGGAGAAATCAGAGGCCAAGTGTGGGCTGGTGGGAACACTCCTGGAGAAGGAGGCGCCCATCTCTGGCACAGCATTCACAAGCAGTGTGACTCTGGGCAAGTTGCTAACCTATTTCACAACGGTGTCATAGGGCAGCTTCACAGTGAATTTGGAAATGCCCTTTGGCCTACAGAAAATCCATTCTGCCTGTGAGATTTGCTATCTCCCAGAGCTACTCATTTGCATACTACGCAGCTCTGCCAGGCAACAAACAACTGCCTGCAGTAAGGACCCACGCAGTGTTCTCTTGCAAACTCAGACTCTCTGCAAGATCCACAGAAAAGCAAAAGAAAGGAGAAGGAGTCTCTTCCATTTATTTCGGTCCTACTGATGAAATCCTATTTGACAGATTCTGATTCTGTTTAACAAACAGGTATATTGGTAAGCATTTATTTCCTTGAACCCTGTGAGGCTGTTGGCAAATTATGTTCAGATGCTTTTAGATCCTCAGGAAAAGGGCACTGTATAAATCCAGGGAACCATTATGTGAGAGAGACAGAGACTTTATCTTCTAATCTTAATAAAGAACTAAGCGCAGGGCCTATCAGACTTGTGGTTCTGACACCAAATTGACCCCTCTGGGATCTGGGAAAGTCTCAGTCTCTTTCCTGCCTTATATAGCGGTGGTAATAAAAGAGCACGCATGGAGGATTAACTAAAGTTCACATACTGCCTTGAAGAGAAAAGTCTTTATTTAAGTGCTGAAAATTTACATTAGTGAGAGGGGAAAGACTAGAGAATGACAAAAAGAATGGAAAGTTAAAGAAAGTTATAATGAAAAATATAAATTGAAGTAGGTCTAAGGGGAAGATGAGAGATCAGATGCATCAAGATAGGGCACAGCAAAGATTGTCGCCCAAAATAGACTTTTCCTCCATCTATGTTGGCTTGGCAGGCTCCTCGAGTCCTCAGGCGAAGTGTATCCTTTAGGCAACAAAAGAATAGCAATGCCAAGTGGAGAAAAGAGAGAAAGCAGCAGTGGAGTACCAGGGAATGGGAAAAGGAAGCAGAAGACAAAGGACAGAAAGGTTAAGAGAGGGTAAGGGACATGATAAAACAAAGGACGGAATTCATGGGCACTGTAACAGGATCTAGGAGAGGAGGCCTTCAGTCTCCAGTCCATCCTAAGCACAAAAATTGCTCTGATCTTATGAAAGCAGAGTTGGCCCACACTGTCAGCTTCCAGCTTCAGAAACAATGGGACCAAATCAACCAGAGATATAGTCCAGCCTCTTGGCATATGGCGAAAGGAAATGTTTTACTCACATTTAGAATTCCTAACCTAAATACTCTGACCCCTGAAGCTGGATTAGCACAGGAAAAAGCAATTTGGCAGAATTTTTTAAGAAGTTGAATACAATGAAATTGGTTTCCAAGCTCCTATAATCAAGCAAATGGTTAGTTTTTTTGT
>SJYW01015176.1:1090254-1101672 GCA_006410735.1 Raphicerus campestris
GCTGTTCAGTCATATCCGACTCTTTGCAACCCCATGGACTGCAGCATGCCAGGCTCCCCTGTTCTTCAGCATCTCCCAGAGTTTGCTCAAACTCATGTTCATTCAGTCGGTAATGTCATCCAACCATCTCAGCCTCTCTCATCCCCTTCTCCTCCTGCCTTCAATCTTTCCCAGCATCAGGGTCTTTTCCAATGAATCATCTCTTTCCATCAGGCGGCCAAAGTATTGGAGCTTCAGCTTCAGCATCAGTGTTTCCAAAGAGTATTTAGGGTTGATTACCTTTCGATTGACTGGTCTGATCTCCTTGCAGTCCAAGGGACTCTCAAGAGTCTTCTCCAGCACCACAGTTAGAAAGCATCAATTCTTTGGTGCTCGGACTTTCTTATGGTCCAGCTCTCACACCCATAGATGACTACTGGAAAAATCATACCTTTGACTATACAGATTGCTATTGGCAGACTGATGTCTCTGCATTTTAATACACTGTCTAGGTTTGTCATAGCTTTTCTTCTGAGGAGCAAGCATCTTTTAATTTCAAGGGTGCTGACATGGATGATCCTGATTTCAGACTTCTGGCTTACAGAATTGTGAGAGAATAAATGTATCTTGTTTTAAGCCACCAGGTTTAATGTGACTTACTGCAGTAGCCATAGGCAGTTGAAACAGACACCTTGACTATAGTGGGGGAGTGAGATGCATCTCATCTCTCACTTTTCCATTTATCAGTTCTCCTACACACTTCACTTGCAGCCTTGGGCATGTTACCTCATAAAAGAAGCAGAGCTTTGACTCGTATATCTGAAGATAGTCCCCAGGGTGTCCTTACACCAAGGGAAGTAGAAACTTCTGTGCCATCAGAACATCCAAGCCTCCCTCAGGAGCAGCATTAGCTGGTGGGTACTCCATCCTTCTCAGTGCACTTCCTGCTGCCAGTTATGCCTGGAACCATTCTGGTAACAAGTCAGTTTGTAAGATTCACTGGTAAGGAGAAATCAGAGGCCAAGTGTGGGCTGGTGGGAACACTCCTGGAGAAGGAGGCGCCCATCTCTGGCACAGCATTCACAAGCAGTGTGACTCTGGGCAAGTTGCTAACCTATTTCACAACGGTGTCATAGGGCAGCTTCACAGTGAATTTGGAAATGCCCTTTGGCCTACAGAAAATCCATTCTGCCTGTGAGATTTGCTATCTCCCAGAGCTACTCATTTGCATACTACGCAGCTCTGCCAGGCAACAAACAACTGCCTGCAGTAAGGACCCACGCAGTGTTCTCTTGCAAACTCAGACTCTCTGCAAGATCCACAGAAAAGCAAAAGAAAGGAGAAGGAGTCTCTTCCATTTATTTCGGTCCTACTGATGAAATCCTATTTGACAGATTCTGATTCTGTTTAACAAACAGGTATATTGGTAAGCATTTATTTCCTTGAACCCTGTGAGGCTGTTGGCAAATTATGTTCAGATGCTTTTAGATCCTCAGGAAAAGGGCACTGTATAAATCCAGGGAACCATTATGTGAGAGAGACAGAGACTTTATCTTCTAATCTTAATAAAGAACTAAGCGCAGGGCCTATCAGACTTGTGGTTCTGACACCAAATTGACCCCTCTGGGATCCGGGAAAGTCTCAGTCTCTTTCCTGCCTTATATAGCGGTGGTAATAAAAGAGCACGCATGGAGGATTAACTAAAGTTCACATACTGCCTTGAAGAGAAAAGTCTTTATTTAAGTGCTGAAAATTTACATTAGTGAGAGGGGAAAGACTAGAGAATGACAAAAAGAATGGAAAGTTAAAGAAAGTTATAATGAAAAATATAAATTGAAGTAGGTCTAAGGGGAAGATGAGAGATCAGATGCATCAAGATAGGGCACAGCAAAGATTGTCGCCCAAAATAGACTTTTCCTCCATCTATGTTGGCTTGGCAGGCTCCTCGAGTCCTCAGGCGAAGTGTATCCTTTAGGCAACAAAAGAATAGCAATGCCAAGTGGAGAAAAGAGAGAAAGCAGCAGTGGAGTACCAGGGAATGGGAAAAGGAAGCAGAAGACAAAGGACAGAAAGGTTAAGAGAGGGTAAGGGACATGATAAAACAAAGGACGGAATTCATGGGCACTGTAACAGGATCTAGGAGAGGAGGCCTTCAGTCTCCAGTCCATCCTAAGCACAAAAATTGCTCTGATCTTATGAAAGCAGAGTTGGCCCACACTGTCAGCTTCCAGCTTCAGAAACAATGGGACCAAATCAACCAGAGATATAGTCCAGCCTCTTGGCATATGGCGAAAGGAAATGTTTTACTCACATTTAGAATTCCTAACCTAAATACTCTGACCCCTGAAGCTGGATTAGCACAGGAAAAAGCAATTTGGCAGAATTTTTTAAGAAGTTGAATACAATGAAATTGGTTTCCAAGCTCCTATAATCAAGCAAATGGTTAGTTTTTTTGTTTATCTGTTTGTTTTTAACGAAAGTTGCCTAAGCTTTACATACACAGAGCTGACAATAGTGCTTACAAAAAGTAACAGTTTCAGATTTACCTAAATTGTTAGAGGCAAAGGTATGACACTGCATTTTGATTTTGTAGTGGATAATTTCAAAATCATTTCATGGTTTTATAAAAATCTTGGCCAAATTCCACCAGAAAATAGCCACATCTCTCTTTGTGATGTGAAGGGGAGTAGGGAGGACAGGTGGTAAAATTGGCCTGCACTGCAGCCCACAGCAAAATGAACATTTCCCCAGCTCAGGAGTGGGCAGATCTCAGATTATGTGACTGTTCCTCAGGCTCTGTTTTCTTTAATAGTACTCAGGTCTTTTACTTTATTTCAAATGATTAAACCATATCATCTATGTAGCTTTTTAAGGTATAATGATCTTAGTTCCGCAACAGCATCATTCATTTATTGGACAAAACTATTGTATAGAATTCAGTTAAGGAATAACTAGCAGACTAGTTATTTCAATAAGGGATGATTTGTACAGGGAAAGATTAGGTAGGTGTTAAACACAGTTTTATCACAAGTACTAAGAGCAGAAGGAACTCCCCTGGGCCTGGAAAATGAGGGAAGATGTTGCAAATATTAAACTTTGAGTGGTATCATCCAACATGGCAGCCACTAGCCACATTTTGACTTTTAAGAGCTTGAAATATTGTTAATCTGAATTGAGATGAACTGAGAGTAGATTTCAAAGACAAAGTATGAAAAAAAGGAAGGTAAAGTATTTCATTAATTATTCTTGCATTGATTATAGACAGAAATGATAATATTTTTCAATATCTTGGGTTAAATAGCATACTTGCATCACCTATTTATATTTACTTTTATGCCATGATTATAAGGAAACAAAATATTACAAATGACTTGCCTTTCCTTTCTACTGGGCAGTGCTAGCTTCCAGGCTTAGAAGTCTCCCCAGAGCTGGAGTCTTTTGAGAAGGGCTTTGCAGATTGTTGTCAGTGTGTTTGAGGAACAGAGACAGGGCTGGTTCTGGCAGCATCCGTTCAGTTCACTTTAGTCATTCAGTCATGTCCGACTCTTTGAGACTCCATGAATTGCAGCACGCCAGGCCTCCCTGTCTATCACCAACTCCCGGAGTTCACTCAGACTCACGTCCATCGAGTCAGTGATGCCATCCAGCCATCTCATCCTCTGTCGTCCCCTTCTCCTCCTGCCCCCAATCCCTCCCAGCATCACAGTCTTTTCCAATGAGTCAACTCTTTGCATNGAATTCCTAGCAGTGTTCTTCTATAGTTATCAGATTATATATTAGATAACTCTATCCCTTTCTTTTTATCTCTCTCTCACTATTCTTCAATAGTGATCTGATTTAGTTCAGTTCACTTCAGTAACTCAGTCATGTCTGACTCTTTGTGACCCTATGAATCAAGCACACCAGGTTTCCCTATCCATCACCAACTCCCAGGGCTTGCTCAAACTCATGTCCATTGAGNCTTGCCCAAAGTACTCATGCCCTCTGGAGAGAGCTCAGAGATGAACACATCAATAGACAGATCCCTAACCAAGCAAAAACATCACATTGTTCATGGAAAGCTTCACAGAGCTCAGAATAGAACAGAAATGTCATCGCTACCCACCACTGCCATCTTCCAAACTTTACAGTCTTTAGGGAAGTCCCACGAACTAAGACTTTATTGTCAGGCTGGAGTAAAATGAGATGTTCGCATCCAGCCAGTTTTAAAAGGTTAATTTGCCTTAGCAAACTGTCAAATAACTTGTCATATCTAATTATTTTTCTTTACACACATCTTTCCCCACCCCCAGCATAAAATAAATAAACAGAAAAATAACGTCTTCAGGACTGTGTGATAGCTGATCTTTCAAGGTGACTTTGTGGCTAAATAAATAAAAAGAAAAACAGAAGCATTGATATTCTAAGATTTTTTTTTCTCGTTGAAGATCTTGCAAAACAATAATGATGTAAATTCAAGGACAAGTGTTTTATTCTGTATAAACTTGAATTAGTAAGTTGATCCTCTTCATCCAACATTTTATTAATGCACAGAGAGACAACATTTGCTAAGTTCATGAAAATAAAAAATTACATCAGTACAAGTAAGAGGTGTTAACAGAGTATAGGCAGTGAAAATGAATGAAACAAACCAAAATACAAAGAAAGTGATGGAGTACCTATTGTAGTATGTAAATACACTGTTAAAATGATGATTGATATTATACTTCCTATTTCAAAGACTCCCTTTATATAACAAGTCTATTGTCAAGACTGATAACAAGAAAATACTTTCTCAAGAGCATACCTGCCCATAAATTATTCCTATAAAATTGTAGGCATGAGAAAGTTATCTGAAATAATGGCACATCTGAAAATGAGAGGTAAGAATATGAATTTAAAGGAAGAAAATGACACTAAAATATATCACTTTAGAATGCTTTTTTACAAAGTATATTGCATAATGGTGCTGCAAAATATTCAAAAAAGGGCATGCAAGATTATATTATTTAAATCTATATAGCACTCCATGTTTTCCAGTTACATGTTTTCTGGAATTCTGCTTGAATTCCTAGCAGTGAGCTTCTATAGTTATCAGATTATATATTAGATAACTCTATCCCTTTCTTTTTATCTCTCTCTCACTATTCTTCAATAGTGATCTGATTTAGTTCAGTTCACTTCAGTAACTCAGTCATGTCTGACTCTTTGTGACCCTATGAATCAAGCACACCAGGTTTCCCTATCCATCACCAACTCCCAGGGCTTGCTCAAACTCATGTCCATTGAGTCGGTGATGGCATCCAACCATCTCATCCTCTGTTGTCCCCTTCTCCTTCTGCCCTCAATCTTTCCCAGCATCAGGGTCTTTCAAATGAGTCAGTTTTTCACATCAAGTGGCCAAAATATTAGAGCTTCAGCTTCAGCATCAGTCCTTTGAATGAATATTCAGGACTGATTTCCTTTAGGATTGACTGGTTGAATCTCTTTGCAGTCCAAGAGACTCTCAAGAGTCTTCTCGAACACCACGGTTCAAGGCATCAATTCTTGGGCACTTAGTTTTCTTTCTGGTCCAACTCTTATAGCCACACATGACTACAGGAAACCACAGCTTTGACTGGATGGAACTTTGTCAGCAAAGTAATGTCTCTGCTTTTTAATATGCTGTCTAGATTGGCCATAGCATTACTTCCAAGGAGCAAACGTCTTTTAATTTCATAGCTCAATCACCATATGCAGTGATTTTGCAGCCCAAGACAATAGTCTCACTCTTTTCATTGGTTCTCCATCTTTCCACGTTTCCATGGAGTGATGGGACTGGATGCCATGCTATTAATTTCCTGAATCTTGAGCTTTAAGCTATCTCTTTCACACTCTTCTTTCACTTTCATCAAGAGGCTTTTTAGTTCTTCTTCACTTTCTGTTATAAGGGTAGTGTCATCTGCATATCTGAGGTTATTAATATTTCTCCTGGCAATCTTGATTCCAGCTAGTGCTTCATCCAGCCCAGTGTTTTTCATGATGTACTCTGCATATAAATTAAATAAGCAGGGTGACATATACAGTCTTAATATATTACTTTCCCAATTTGACCCAGTCTGTTGTTCCAGTTCTAACTGTTGCTTCCCGACCTGCACACAGGTTTCTCAAGAGGCAAGTCAGGTGGTCTGGTATTCCCATCACTTTAAGAATTTTCCACAGTTTGTTGTGATCCACACAGTCAAAGGCTTTGGTGTAGTCAATATGGCAGAAGTAGATGTTTTTCTGGGACTCTCTTTTTTTTCCTATGATCCAACGGATGTTGATCTCTTGTTCCTTTCCCTTTTCTAAATCTAGCTTGAACATCTCAGTTCAGTTCAATTCAGTCGCTCAGTCGTGTCTTTGCGACCCCATGAATCGCAGCATGCCAGGCCTCCTAGTCCATCACCAACTCCCGGAGTTCACTCAGATTCACATCCATCGAGTCAGTGATGCCATCCAGCCATCTCATCCTCTGTCGTCCCCTTCTCCTCCTGCCCCCAATCCCTCCCCAGCATCAGAGTCTTTCCCAATGAGTCAACTCTTCTCATGAGGTGGCCAAAGTACTGGAGTCTCAGCTTCAGCATCATTCCCTCCAAAGAAATCCCAGGGATGATCTCCTTCAGAATAAGTTCACAGTTCATGTAATGTTGAAGCCTGACTTGGAGAATTATGAGCATTGCTTTGCTAGCGTGTGAGATGAGTGCAATTGTCCAGCAGGTTGAACATTCTTTGGCATTTCCTTCCTTTAGGATTAGAATGAAAACTGACCTTTTCCAGTCCTATGGCCACTGCTGAGTTTTCCAGATTTGCTGGCATATTGAGTGCAGCACTTTCACAGCATCATCTTTCTGGATTTGAACTAAATCAACTCGAATTCCATCACCTCCACTAGCTTTGTTCATAGTGATGCTTCCTAAAGCCCACTTGACTTCTTACTCCAGCATGTCTGGCTCTAGATGAGTAATCACACCATCATGGTTTTCAGGGTCATGAAGATCTTCTTCTATAGTTCTTTTGTGTATTCTTGTCACCTTTTCTTAACATCTTCTGCTTCTGTTAGGTCCATACCATTTCTGTCCTTTATTCTGCTGATCTTTGCATGAAATGTTCCCTTGGTATCTCTAACTTTCTTGAAGAGATCTCTAGTCTTTCCCATTCTATTGTTCTTCTCTATTTCTTTGCACTGGTCACTGAGGAAGGCTCTTATATCTCCTTGCTATTCTTGGGCCTCTGCATTCAAATGGGAGTATGTTTCCTTTGCCTTTCACTTCTCTTCTTTTCACAGCTATTTGTAAGGTCTCCTCAGACAACTATTTTGCCTTTTTCCACTTCTTTTCCTTGGGGATGGTGTTGATAACTGCGTCCTGTACAATGTCACAATCCTCTGTCATAGTTCTTCAGGCACTCTATCAGATCTAATCCCTTGAATCTGTTTGTCACCCCCACTGTATAATCATATGGGATTTGATTTAGGTCAGACCTGAATGGTCTAGTAGTTTCCCCTACTTTCTTCAATTTACGTCTGGATTTTGCACTAAGGAGTTCATGATCTGAGCCACAGTCAGCTCCAAGTCTTGTTTTTTCTGACTGTATAGAGCTTCTCCATCTTCACATGCAAAGTATATAATCAATCTGATTTCGGTTTTGACCATCTGGTGATGTCTATGTGTTGAGTCTTCTCTTATGTTGTTGGAAAAGAGTGTTTGCTATGACCAGTGTGTTCTCTTGGCAAAACTCTGTTAGCCTTTGTCCTGCTTCATTCTGTACTCCAAGGCCAAAGTTGCCTGTTACTGTAGGTATCTCTTGACTTCCTACTTCTGCATTCCAGTCCCCTATAATGAAAAGGACATCTTTTTTTGGTGTTAGTTCTAGAAGGTCTTGTAGGTCTTCATAAAACCATTCAGTTTTAGTTTCTTCAGCATTACTGATCAGGGCATAGACTTGGATTACTGTAATATTGAATGATTTGCCTGGGAAACGAACAGAGACCATTCTGTCATTTTTGAGATTTCACCCAAGTACTGCATTTCAGACTCTTTTCTATGAGGGCTACTCCATTTCTTCTAATCACCAGTCACATCCACAACTGGGTGTTTTTTTTGCTTTGGCTCCATCTCTTCATTCTTTCTGGAGCAGTTTGTCCACTGATCTCCAGTAGGGTGTTGGGCACCTACTGACCTGGGGGGTTCCTCTTTCAGTATCCTATCATTTTGCCTTTTCATACTGTTCAGGGGGCTCTCAAGGCAAGAATACTGCAGTGGCTTGCCATTCCTTCTCCAGTTTTGTCAGAACCCTCTGCCATGACCTGTTCACCTTGGGTGTCCCTACACAGCATGGCTCATAGTTTCACTGAGTTAGACAAAGCTGTGGTCCATGTAATCAGTTTGGATAGTTTTCTGTGATTTTGGTTTTCATTCTGTCTGTCCTCTGATGGATCATCAAGTTCTCAAGGCAAGAATACTGAAGTGGTTTGCCATTCCACATGGACCACATTCTGTCCAGTGGACCACATTCTGTCAGAACTCTCCACCAAGACCCATCCTTCTTGGGTGGCCTAACACAGCATAGCTTCATTGAGTTAAACAAGGTTGTGGGCATTGTGATCAGACTGGTTAGTTTTCTGTGACTATGGTTTTCAGTCTGTCTACCCTCTGATGGAGAAGGATAAGAGGCTTATGGAAGCTTCCTGATGTGAGAGACTGACTATGGGAGAAACTGGGTCTTGTTCTGATGGGCAGGGCTATGCTCAATAAATCTTTAATCTAATTTTCTGCTGTGTTCCCTCCCTGTTGTTTGACCTGAGACCAAACTGTGGTGGAGGTAACGAAGATAATGGCGACCTCCTCCAAAAGGTCCCATGAGCACACTGCTGCACTCGGTGCCCCAGACCCTGTGGCAGGCCACTGCTAACCCACACCTCCACCTGAGACTTCTAGATACTCATGGGCAAGTCTAGGGCAGTCTCTTGCGGGGTCACTGCTCCTTTCTCCTGGGTCCTGGTGCTCACAAAGCTTTGTTTGAGCCCTCTGAACGTCTCTGGTAGGTATAGAGTTTGATTCTAAATATGATTTTGCCTATCCTACCATCTTGCTGGGGCTTCTCCTTTGCCCATGGACATGGGTTATCTTTTTTTGGTGGGATGCAGCATTCTCTGGTCAATAATTGTTCAGCAGCAATTTGTAATTTTGGAGTTCTCACAGGAGAATATGAGCATATGTCCTTCTACTCCACCATCTTGCCAGAGTTACCTGATTATACACTATATTACTCTCTTTCTCTTTCTGTCTCTCCCTCTATCCTTCTAATGAAATTGAAAAAGAAATGAGTCAAGTATATCTGAGTCAAGTAATTTGCCTCAGCTCATTCTGAATAAAGACAAGCTTTTGGACATCGAATAAGAGAATTTTCAAATATGGTAAAAGGAATTATGTCTGGTCAAATTATTAAAAATAGAGAAAAAAAATAAGGCCCTTAATCAGGCCTAACATGATGTTTGTTGATACTTTATAGGTTGCAAAGAACAGACAGGGAATTTCAAGTTATTTCAAGTAATAGGGATAGCTTCCAGCTTCTAGTTCAGCATGTAAAAAATTTGGAAGTTGTCACTCCCCTCCTCACAGCAAGGAAAGAGCTGAACAATCTGAAAACCAGCAACTCTTCTTAGATCCAGCAGAGAAATGAGATCATGGAGTAAACCACAATCAGATACAGAGAACTACAGCTTACTAGGAGGAGAACTGCAGCTAGAGCCAGCATCCTTTAGAGATGCTTAAAGGGTAATTAACTGATTTCTGGAGAGTGGGTATGGACAAGATTGAGAAGTAAAACCTGCTGGAGATCCAATCTTGGTGGTGTCCCCCAAAATTTTCTTGAGCAGCCTCCAGCAGCCCTACCAGGTTCTTACTGAGAAATCAGAGAAAAATCAGTTTCTAGAAGAGGAGGAGGAGAGTAACGATTCTGAAATATTCCCAGAGCATATTTTTTTCTCCTTAACAAAGATTTCCCTTAAGGGAAGCTGTTCTACCAGAGCCTAACTGACTTGGGTTTTGACAGAGTTTAACAGATCTGGAGGAAGGGAAACACCTCAAACCAATCCCTCCTAGGCAGGTAAACAAAATAAAATGGAAATATACACATAGTCATAGGACCATGGAATGATCCCCTAATTCCCACTTGCACCTCCTCAATAGTAGCCCCGAATAATAATGGGGAATTATAGTAAAAGATTACTGCATAGCTCAAACCTTATTTACAAAGGAGACTTTAGGGAAACCCGATTACAACAGAGAAGACAAAAGCTAGGAACTACAAGAAATGGCAACTCACTCCAGTATTCTTGCCTGGAGAATCCCATGAGCAGCAGAGCCTGGCAGGCTACAGTTTTTCCAATAGTCATGTATGGATGTGAGAGTTGGACTATAAAGAAAGCTGAGCGCCGAAGAACTGATGCTTTTGAACTGTGCTGTTGGAGAAGACTCTTGAGAGTCTCTTGGACTGCAAGGATATCCAACCAGTCCATTCTAAAGGAAATCAGTCCTAAATATTCATTGGAAGAACTGATGCTGAAGCTGAAACTCCAAAATTTTTGCCACCTGATGGGAAGAACTGACTCATTTGAAAGACCCTGATACTGGAAAAGATTGAAGGCAGAAGAAGAAGGGGACAACAGAGGGCGAGATGGTTGGATGTCATCACCGACTCAATGGACATGAGTTTGAGCAAGCTCTGGGAGTTGGCGATGGACAGGGAGGCCTGTCATGCTGCAGTCCATGGGGTCGCAAAGAGTCAGACATGACTGTGGGATTGAATTTAACTGAACTGAATAGTTAAAGATTACTGCATAGCTCAGACCTTATTTACAAAGGAGACTTTAGGGAAAACCTGAATTCAACAGAGAAGATAACAGCTAGGAACTAAAAGAAATGGCAACCCACTCCAGTATTCTTGCCTGGAGAATCCCATAGACAGTGAAGCCTTGCAGGCTACAGTCCATGGAGTCACAAAAGAGTTGGACACGACTTTGCAACTAAACAACAAACAACAACAAAAACTAATTTTAGCCTCTGACATCTATAGCTACAATAGTGCACAGCTTAAAGTCTAACCAGATAAATATAAAACCTCATACTAGAGAGCTCATTACCTCAGCTCCTAATACCCAATAGATCGTGTCTGGCTTTCAGTTCAAAATTATGAAAAGACAGCATTATAAAAGACAGAAAAAGCACAGTCTGAACAGACAGCAAATCTTAGAAGAAGACTAAGATCTGGCAGATATTTTGGAATGGTCAGACCTAGAACTACCTATATCCTTAGGCTGCAAATGGAAAGGGAACAACATGCAAGAACAGATGGGTAAAATAGGTAAAGAGATGGAAACTCTAAGAGAGAATTAAAAGGAAATGCTAGAAATAAAAAAAAATATGGCAACAGAAATTA
>SJYW01015176.1:1105043-1186455 GCA_006410735.1 Raphicerus campestris
TTCTTGCCTGGAGAATCCCATAGACAGTGAAGCCTTGCAGGCTACAGTCCATGGAGTCACAAAAGAGTTGGACACGACTTCGCAACTAAACAACAAACAACAACAAAAACTAATTTTAGCCTCTGACATCTATAGCTACAATAGTGCACAGCTTAAAGTCTAACCAGATAAATATAAAACCTCATACTAGAGAGCTCATTACCTCAGCTCCTAATATCCAATAGATTGTGTCTGGCTTTCAGTTCAAAATTATGAAAAGACAGCATTATAAAAGACAGAAAAAGCACAGTCTGAACAGACAGCAAATCTTATAAGAAGACTAAGATCTGGCAGATATTTTGGAATGGTCAGACCTAGAACTACCTATATCCTTAGGCTGCAAATGGAAAGGGAACAACATGCAAGAACAGATGGGTAAAATAGGTAAAGAGATGGAAACTCTAAGAGAGAATTAAAAGGAAATGCTAGAAATAAAAAAAAATATGGCAACAGAAATTAATATCTTTGATCTGCTCATCAGTAGACTGACTGCAGCCAAGAAAGAATCAGTAAGCATGAAAATATGCCAATAGAAATGTCTCATATTGAAAAGCAAAGAAATTCTTTAAAACTATGGGGGTGTGGGGGTGAAGAATGGAAAACGCAAGATCTGTGGGACAAATGAAAAGGTATAACATTTACCTAAAAGTGATTCCACAATGAGACAAAAGAGACAAAAGAATATAAGACATGTTTAACATGTTGATGAAATGATGAGGACTGGGAAAATTAGGAAGTGCAGGCAACCATCTTCAGCTGTCAAGGAAACAAGTTTCATAGAAAATTTGAATGCCTTCTTTCTCATAATGCCCACTCTCCTAGTCACTTCTCACAGATGACTTTTCTGCTGTGAGTGGGTCTGGCCTGTTTTCTAACTACTTTCTTGCTTCTCTCCCTCCTGTTTTTTTTCACATGGCTTCTACCACCGCATGCCTGCTGTGCGTCTCCTAGTTTGGTGATTAATTTATTGTCTGTGTCCCTCTCTGGATGTCTCTATTCCACTCACTAGGAGAGAATCCAACTGGGTTAATCACCCTCCAGTGTTAAAATCTCTATGAGACAGGATTCCTTTATCAAATCACCTGTTAGGCTGCTGTGTGNATTAATTTATTGTCTGTGTCCCTCTCTGGATGTCTCTATTCCACTCACTAGGAGAGAATCCGACTGGGTTAATCACCCTCCAGTGTTAAAATCTCTATGAGACAGGATTCCTTTATCAAATCATCTGTTAGGCTGCTGTGTGTGTTCAGTCAATCAGTCATGTCCAAGTTCTTGTGACCCCATGGCCTATAACCCACCAGACTCCTCTGTCCATGGGATTTTTCAGGCAAGAGCACTGGAGATGGTTTCCATTTTCTTACTCTAGGGGATCTTTCCGACTCAGGGATTGAACCTCTGTCTCCTGCATCTCCTGCATTGGCAGGTGGATTCTTTACCACTGAGCCACCAGGGAAGCCACAGTTAGGCTTCTGGCCAACCTATAAAATGACTATATGCAGTTCAGGGGCTGATTACTAATCCAGTCATCTCTGAGCTAGGCAAATGGATCACATGATAAGAGGAACCAAGAACCAGAAACTGCTTCTTAGTTTGTGTTTGGAAAGGACTATTAGCAAGTTAGTCTCTGAGTAGAATATGAATTTATTTGAATTACCTGGCACTTTGGCAGCATGTTGCAAAATGCAAACTTAAGCACCCCCCCCCAAAATAATGGTAACTTTTGCTCAATATATCCTTTTCTCCTTGAGTTCTGGTTTATACCATGTTACATAGTCCCTACCACCACCAATGGAGGGACAGGGAATGTGAAAAGTAACACTGCTGCTGACAGTTCCAAGGTAAATGCTGAGATTCAGAACCTGGAACAGGCTGCTTCTATGACCCAAAGCACTCTGGTGACAGGCCAAGGCAGACAGCTCCACAGACAGTACCCAAACTAATCCGATGTCCCCAGGAACAGCAGTGCACATCCATGATGGGCTTATTCTTTGAGTTATTCCACTGTGTCACCTGTCGCTTATATTTTCAACCATCCTCTACTAAACATGGCTGAAAGACACAGAGGAAAATGTATGTGCTAAAACAGAGGTGGGTGGGTGTGAAAGTTTCCCATCAAGAGTGCAGTATGCTTGAAAATTATTTTTCACTTACCTGATTTCAGTTTAGGCTATTAATTTTCTGAAGCAGATGAAATCAATGTAGGAAGAGAGCAGCGTTCTATTAGTGTTCACTTATCATTGAAATTCAAGTTAAATATGAATGTGCTTTCTCTTCACTAGTTTCCGCAGGATTGTATTTAGCTGACTTCCCTGAATACATGTGATGCACAGCAGTGAGGGAGAGGTGCCAGCATTATTCTCTTTAGTTCTTGAGTGTGTTTGACTTTTAAGGGCACTTTTCTTAGGGAGGGAAAGCGTGTTTTGCTCTACCTTCATCTAAGGGTTTGTGAGTGAGTAAAGCCTACAAAGAAGAAGATAAGAACCCTATTCCTGTTTAACTCTGGCCTCAGAATCAAAAGAATTGTCCTCCTGCATGACATACTGTTTATTATTTTTGTCCTCTGTGCATGCAGCTTCTTAGAAAGAACTAGAGTGGTGTCTTATGCTTTCATAGTACAGATTCATATTTAAGAAATTGACATAAAATGTGCACAAGTACACTCTTCTCATTTTACCAGTTTTTTTTTGACTCAACATACCTTAAAACCTGACTGTTGCATGACTGTAAACAGCATATTTCATCCTAATCTGTTTCTTATGGTAGATTTTTAGGGGAGAAAAGATAACTTTTGAACATTTTTTCTTCATAAATCCTTTGTATTTATCAAGAAAAAAATGTTCACTGTTGTTCTTATTCAATTTGCAAAAGAAAATATCAAGGTAATTTATTCAGTCATCAAAGTGTTTTAAGTGTCCCCAAGCCTCAAACTGTTTTTATAACATCTGTGGGAACTTAAACTGGTCAGATACTATTCCTATTTTAAAGATGAAGAAACTAACTCACAGGGAGTTTAGATGATTTATCTAAACTAAAAAAATGGAGTATAACTGCAAAAATAAGGTTGTTTTTAAAGTCTTGATTTATGACTTTCAGCCAAATCATTTCACTCACACTTTCACACAACTGTTATAAATGTTACCATACATCAAGACCCATATAAGTATAAGATCTATACTTTCTGTAACATGCATGACATGTCTATTACAAGAATTATATCTCATGCAGCATTATGCAATTTTCTTGTTTTTACCTGTCACATAAAATTTGCGGTGAATTTATACTCAATGTTAATTGGAAAAAAAGTGGCCATTGTCAAAAAAATCTACAAACAATAAATGCTGGATAGGATTTGAAAAAAGAGGAACCCTTTGGTAGGACTGTTGGTAGGATGTAAATTGAAGCAGCCATTATGGAGATTTCTTTAGAAAACCTAAAATGAAACTACAATAAGGACACATGCACCCCAATGTTCACTGAAGCACTATTTACAATAGCTAGGACATGGAAGCAACTTAGCTGTCCATCGACAGATGATTGGGTATAAAAGTTGTGGTATATATGTAAAATAAACATACTCAGGCACAAAAAGGAATGCATTTATGCATTTGAGTCAGTTGAACTGAGGTGGATGAACCTAGCGCCGGTTACACAGTGAAGTAAGTCAGAAACAGAAAAACAAATATCATACATATGAAAAATGGTACTGATGAACCTATTTTCAGGGTGAGAATAGAGACATAGACAAAAAGAAAATACTTGTGGACACAGCGGGGAAAGTAAAAAGTGAAAGTGAAGTTGCTCAGTCGTGTCCGACTCTTTGCAGCCCCATGGACCGTAGCCTTCCAGGCTCCTCCATCAGTGGGATTTTCCAGGCAAGAACACTGGAGGGGGTTGCCAATGCTTTCTCCAGGAGATCTTCCCCACCCAGGGACTGAACCCAGGTCTCCAGAATTGCAGATAGATGCTTTACCGTCTGAGCCACCAGGGAAGTCTGGGGAAGGAAGAGTGTGGGACAAATTAAGAGAGTAGCCTTGACATATATACACTACCACGGGCAAATAGCTAGCTAGGAGGGAGTCGCCATATCACAAGGGGAGCTCAGCCCAGTGCTCTGTGACCATCTAGAGGGGTGGGGCAAGGAGGGGGAGGGAGGCTCAGGAAGGAGGAGATAATATGTATACCTATGGCTGATTCATGTTGTTGTACAGCAGAAACTAATACAACCTTGTATTAGTTACCCTCCAATTAAAATTTTAAATAAAAGGAGAAGAAAAAATGTTCATAGTCAACTTTATTTTTCATTAGCAAAAAACAAAAAAATAAAAGATGACAATTGGACAGGTTTACTTTGTTCCCTCTCCTGAGAGCCTCTTGTACATGAATTAGCATTAATGAAGGCAGTGAGAAAAGTGAACTCCCTGTACCTGGACAGCAAACAAAGCCAGACGTGTACAGAGAGCTTAGTGGCCAGAACACATAATAGTATATCTGAAGAGTAGTGAACTCCATATTCAAACAGAGGTTGGCAAATAAATCCAGAGTTCCTGAGAGCCTGATTTTTCCTTTTTAAAGACAAGCTAGTCTGACGGTTGGAAGCTGTCGTTGCCCACCGCAACACAGAACAGTCACATATGCAAATACGGACATGATGCCTGCGGTCTCCGTGCAGATTAATTACTGCTGGCCGCCAGGAGCCATGAGTGAGCTATGCTGTTTCTGTGATAAACCCAACCCTCCCTCCCTCAGAGACCAAAGAAGGCGTGAACAGGCCAGAGCCTCAAACCATAGTTATTTCACCTTGAATAGACTTTCAAAATGAAGCCCTTTCATTTCGTTTCCTATATTAGACAATGAAAATGAAAAAGGAATTTCAAATCTTGTTTCTTCATTGGTGTATCACAAACTGCTAATTAGAAAAGATTTCTTTTACTAAATGATTATCTCATGTCTTTTTTAACACTTGAAAAGTTACAACTTCAGGAGAAGAGGAAAGAGCTTTAATTAAAGAATGAATTATTGAATATTCAGTTTTAATTGATGTTGCCCTGTGCTATTATTTTGCATGTTTATGGATGTTTTATGTGATTCTGTTATCAGAATAACTAAAGAGAGAGACGTTGACTATTAAGCCTAAAAAAGGGGGAGGGTTTCTGCTTGATCTCATTCAGTCATTTAAGTTCAAGAATCATCTGAAGCATGGTTTCCATGACAACAAGTCACTAATTGTGAACATAAAATAAAAACTCAACCTTCGCTGAATTTGGCAGTTACATGGATGATGTCTAATTTTTTTCAAGTAGTAAAATGGCACTTTTCCTTAGGGAATTCTTCGAGTCAATTTCCTGAAATGAAGAAGCCACTTCATTGTGGAGCTAACTCTAGTGTGGCAAAGGTGTGGGCTTAAAGCTGTCCAGATCGTCAGTGACTGTCAACACATAGCTCTTGCTAGAGACATGGGAGAAGGTTGCAATGAGTGAGGATTTTTTGCATCTTTGAGCTAAGAGAGTTGCTGAGGTGGATGAATGAACAAAGAAAATGCTATCAAGCACTGGATTTGAACCTTCTTTAGACTGGGGACAGAAAAAAACATTTGAGGGGAAAAGAGTTAAAACCTAAAATCAGCTGCTTTTCATGGGGTTAGTCATCTACGCTCAGTCACTAGCAAAAGCTTCTGGTTTCTCTGTCTGGCGTTTTTTGTTTTTTTTTTAAGTGAACTCTTCGGGGCTTGGAAACCTATTCAACTGACACAATGGCACCATTGAAAATTCATCGGTTGATGACCTGCACATATCATTTGTAAAAATTGCTTCAGTCTGAGTTACCTTTCACCAGCTCTGTAAGTCTACTCACTAGGTCACTAGAAGTGAGTAAGAACATTGTGACGAATTCTGTTTCCATGACAATGAATGAGCCAGTGAAAATGGGGAGGAGAAGAAAGATCTGTATTTTGTAGAATACTCTCAAGTGTTTGCCTGTTTTCATTTTTAGCCGTTTAGTTCTTGTGGCTCTGTTCCAGGACTCTTTAATTTGCCAGTAGCTGTTTTTCCTACACAGATTACAGGAGTAATTGATCAGTGAATGTTTCACTCAGTGGTCCCATTTAATGTAAGAAAACATTAAAATGATTTTTTTTCAATTATGTATTTTTGTTTGTTTAGAAAGAATGTAATAAGCTCTTTTCCTTTCTTTTTTCACAATCTAGCTTTAGTGTTCTTATTCTCTCTTATTTACTGACTATTACTTTACACAGACTACAACTGCAATTTGTAAGTTGTGGGATCTGCTTTTAAATGCCAATAAGTCTCAAAAAGCAATGATTTTTGAATTTATTGAACTAAAACCCAGAGGGGGATGTAAAGAGAAAAGGAACATTAAAATATTTAGACCCAATACATGCTACAATGAAACAAAGTGTTTAGGAAAATTTAAGAAGGCAACAGAGCCTTTCCTTTACTAAATTACCTTAAATCGGCTTACATATTTACATACAGTGGGATGTGTTTCTGTTATTTCAGCTTCTATCCACTTCCTGAACATAATGATAGCACTACTGTTTCCTTGGGGAGAGAGGGAAAATTGATTCCAACGACTTTAGTTTTTAAATGATGAAAAAGGCAAAAAGAACTCATGTTTGCATCAGGAAAAAAAAATAGATATGCAACTATTTCTTTCTGAGGTATGAAATAAGAAAAATATCCCTTGAAACCATGCATTTTCAAATTAGCTGTAGTTTGTATCTCAACAAGTAACTAAGGTAGCTCATTTTTAAAACTAAGTTCAAATAATAGGATTTTTCTCCTTGCCTTCCTTTTCAACTAAAACAAAGAAAATTAACCAGTTTTCAATTTTCAAGTGTTTATTCTGCCATTTTGTAGCCACAGATTTAAAGGACAATTATTTCTTTTCCAAATTCATTCATTTGCTCAGAGCAGGAAGAAATGTTACTCCTAAATGTTGTAGACTGCCAGCAATGAACAAACTAATCAGATTTCATCTTCATCTGAGACTAAATGGGCAAAGGTCCTTGAGATTCACAGAAAGTAAAGCATAAAACTATTTAACATTTATTATGCAAAGCTCTGCCAATCAGAAGTATTTTTTTTCAAAATTTCAATAAATGTTAATGCAATAATATATTTTTCCGTGAAGAACTGTTCTTCAGGGTCATATTTGCTCTGAGAGCTTAATTTCTCTACCAAGAACAGAAAGAGCTCTCACATTGAAAAGAATATGGTAATTTTCTTTTCCTCCCTTTTTAACACATACACACAAAAATATTAATATTAGTGGATCTCAGAGAATGTGCATGATTGAAAATCAAACCAATTGTCTTAATGAATAAACTCTAGTTGTTTTGCAGCAGATATCTATAAACTATTTAGAAAGAAAGCCATGCCATTCTGAAGTCCATGTTGGCAGCCCTGAATTTGTTCTTCTTGATTTAAAATAGTGAGGGCAACAGTGTCAGTTGACTGGATATGAACAAGGTGAAGTCTAATGACTTCTGTTCACCTGCATATGTAACTCCTTCCACTCTTTATGAGCAATGTGCATGGTTTGCTAGCAGTGCCATGCTTCCTTTGCTAGACCTAAGATCATAAAGCAAATAGCTGGCATTCAGTTCACATTGGTGTTAATAGTGTGAGATCCCTCAGCCAGCTGCTGTCTGGGAAATAAAGATGGCATGACCCACCCAAGAGNAAAAAGCAATGATTTTTGAATTTATTGAACTAAAACCCAGAGGGGGATGTAAAGAGAAAAGAAACATTAAAATATTTAGACCCAATACATGCTACAATGAAACAAAGTGTTTAGGAAAATTTAAGAAGGCAACAGAGCCTTTCCTTTACTAAATTACCTTAAATCGGCTTACATATTTACATACAGTGGGATGTGTTTCTGTTATTTCAGCTTCTATCCACTTCCTGAACATAATGATAGCACTACTGTTTCCTTGGGGAGAGAGGGAAAATTGATTCCAACGACTTTAGTTTTTAAATGATGAAAAAGGCAAAAAGAACTCATGTTTGCATCAGGAAAAAAAAATAGATATGCAACTATTTCTTTCTGAGGTATGAAATAAGAAAAATATCCCTTGAAACCATGCATTTTCAAATTAGCTGTAGTTTGTATCTCAACAAGTAACTAAGGTAGCTCATTTTTAAAACTAAGTTCAAATAATAGGATTTTTCTCCTTGCCTTCCTTTTCAACTAAAACAAAGAAAATTAACCAGTTTTCAATTTTCAAGTGTTTATTCTGCCATTTTGTAGCCACAGATTTAAAGGACAATTATTTCTTTTCCAAATTCATTCATTTGCTCAGAGCAGGAAGAAATGTTACTCCTAAATGTTGTAGACTGCCAGCAATGAACAAACTAATCAGATTTCATCTTCATCTGAGACTAAATGGGCAAAGGTCCTTGAGATTCACAGAAAGTAAAGCATAAAACTATTTAACATTTATTATGCAAAGCTCTGCCAATCAGAAGTATTTTTTTTCAAAATTTCAATAAATGTTAATGCAATAATATATTTTTCCGTGAAGAACTGTTCTTCAGGGTCATATTTGCTCTGAGAGCTTAATTTCTCTACCAAGAACAGAAAGAGCTCTCACATTGAAAAGAATATGGTAATTTTCTTTTCCTCCCTTTTTAACACATACACACAAAAATATTAATATTAGTGGATCTCAGAGAATGTGCATGATTGAAAATCAAACCAATTGTCTTAATGAATAAACTCTAGTTGTTTTGCAGCAGATATCTATAAACTATTTAGAAAGAAAGCCATGCCATTCTGAAGTCCATGTTGGCAGCCCTGAATTTGTTCTTCTTGATTTAAAATAGTGAGGGCAACAGTGTCAGTTGACTGGATATGAACAAGGTGAAGTCTAATGACTTCTGTTCACCTGCATATGTAACTCCTTCCACTCTTTATGAGCAATGTGCATGGTTTGCTAGCAGTGCCATGCTTCCTTTGCTAGACCTAAGATCATAAAGCAAATAGCTGGCATTCAGTTCACATTGGTGTTAATAGTGTGAGATCCCTCAGCCAGCTGCTGTCTGGGAAATAAAGATGGCATGACCCACCCAAGAGACACCTGCCTCCACACCAACGTGACCCAGAGCTGGTACCAAGCAGTGCAGGAGTCAGCTTGTTAACGCTAATATCTCCAGCGACATAGGAATAAACAGCCACTCTCTCAGTCCTGTAGATTGAAAGTGTCACAAAAATACTGTCAGGCTCAGTTGCTGATCATTAAAAATGAGTACAAAGGAGAGGAATAATGACTTGTTGATCCACCCAAGTCAAGTTGGCATCCTCACGACACTATTCACAACTGTATAGATAACTTTCAGGTATTAGGAGGAAAGAGGTTGACAAAGAAAATAATAATGAGATTTCCTGACTTCTAGGTTAAAACCGGTTGATAACAAAGAATGTAAATAATGTGTATGTATATATATATATATATATAGCTGAATCACTTTGCTATACACCTGAGACTAACACAACATTGCACATCAGCTAAATTTCTACAAAAATTTTAAAAATAAAACTGGTCAATAACAAAACACGCTATATACACCAATGATTTCTTTTCACAATACACATTAAATGTTGTGCTCAACAACTATTTCATATGCCGCCGATGCTACAGAATATCTATTACTTAAAATTGTTCTTAACACTGACAGGACACTACATAAATATTCAGGACAAGGACATTTTAAAACGCTTATTACTCTGTTTATGAACATAATACATATATAAATACATAGTGTTTATCATGAATGTGGTCACGTTTAAAAAACAATAAAAAAGATATTGAATGTATATTCATATAGCATTAAAAGTGTTAATAAGGAAATCTATGATTATAAATCTAACAGGTGTTTTCTAATACTTTCAATCCATTCCTAAAAAATTATGTGAAATAGTTTTTTACTCATATAGTTTTTTAATCCACTGAGATGTCACTACTTAAATACATTTTGTGGAGAACTTGTATATTTGCCACAAATATATTTGCAGTATGAAGACTACTTTTTTAATCTGTTTTTCAGCTTTATTTTTTAATACCTATGATTTTAAAATATGCTTAATAGTAAACATTTAGAGCACATATGTACTTTTATTGTTGGCATTTTTTCCACTCTTTCTCCAGAGGTGATGCTGAGAGGTATTGCTTCAAGGTTATCATGCTGAAAGCAAATTAGATCTGACCGAGACTGCTGGCCCAGGATCCAACATCCCGCATGCCCATAATCTAACCCCAGTGGCCAGCCAAATCTCCCTTTGGTGTTTTTAGAGTGTAAGAGATTTATTTTATACATGTAGTTGACAGCTCAGGATCTCTGACCCAAGCCAAGAAAACATCTATTGAGGGATCTTTAGATAAATGAAAGTCATAGTCTTCTATTTACTGTATAAGGAAGGCTATCTCTCATCAGTAAATCATGCAAAATTTTCAACTGCATTGAAAAATCATTACTTTTAAAAGACCCTCAGTAAAATAGATTGCTACCAATTTAGTGTGCTGACAGTCATTCACTCAGTAGTATTCTTTATTTCTTCTTCCCATAGTAGACAAAGTGTGTACCAAAGATAAACAGAGGTAGTGTTAAAGAATCTAAAGATTATAAAGCTGTATGGAAGACTAACCACAGAAAAGCGACCAGAATAATAGCATTGGAGGATTATAGAAGTGGGTTATCAGGAAGACCACAGTAAGGTTTATCAACGTAATAATTAGGGAAAGGATGTTGCATGCAAAGAAACAGGTGAACAAAGGCAGAGAAGTGAAAATCAATCTATTATAGTTAGACAACCACAAACAGCTCACTGTTGACTGAACACCCAGTGTAATGAGGCAGGTGGTAGAAACGAAGAGTGACAGAGATACACAGGGGCCACATCCAGGAGGCCCCATGGTCATTAACTCCTTACATGTTATTTTATCCCAATGACATTTTGGGAGATGAAGGTGGCAATTCTGATGAAAAATAATGACAATGACAGAAAATATTCAACAAGATGAATTGGAGATTTGTTTTGAAAGTCAAATTGTCAAATCTTGGTGATTATTTGGGAGCTCATGAATAGATGAAAGACTGCAAAATTTTACATGATGCACAAATTCTAGCTGGAGCAGCTGAGTGGATGTCAGTGCCACCAAGCAAGGGAAAAGAGCCAGCTTCGGGGGAATGGGTTGAAACAAATGTGTCTGTGGGACATTCCTGTAAAGATGCCCACCTAGGAACCAGGTAGATGAGTCTGGAGCTGAGAACACAGACCTAGAATTGTGATCCACTGGTAAATAATGTATGCTGAAACCAGGAGACTGAAGGAGACTGCTCAAAGAAAATAAAAAGTGAAATAAGTTATGAATTCAGGAGCCAAACCTGGGGCAGAATAATTATTTAAGAAGTTTCCAAAAGAAAATGAGCCAAGAAAGGAAACAGAAAGGAGTTGACCAAAGGAGGAGGAGAATTCATAACATATTAATATTATGGAAGCCACAAAAGTAAAAAATACAGCAAAGGGCTCCAGGAAGATAAGATGAAAAACTACAAATTAATCTCCTGTCTGCCTCTCCCTATCTGAATACAAATCTACNCCAGAGGTGATGCTGAGAGGTATTGCTTCAAGGTTATCATGCTGAAAGCAAATTAGATCTGACCGAGACTGCTGGCCCAGGATCCAACATCCCGCATGCCCATAATCTAACCCCAGTGGCCAGCCAAATCTCCCTTTGGTGTTTTTAGAGTGTAAGAGATTTATTTTATACATGTAGTTGACAGCTCAGGATCTCTGACCCAAGCCAAGAAAACATCTATTGAGGGATCTTTAGATAAATGAAAGTCATAGTCTTCTATTTACTGTATAAGGAAGGCTATCTCTCATCAGTAAATCATGCAAAATTTTCAACTGCATTGAAAAATCATTACTTTTAAAAGACCCTCAGTAAAATAGATTGCTACCAATTTAGTGTGCTGACAGTCATTCACTCAGTAGTATTCTTTATTTCTTCTTCCCATAGTAGACAAAGTGTGTACCAAAGATAAACAGAGGTAGTGTTAAAGAATCTAAAGATTATAAAGCTGTATGGAAGACTAACCACAGAAAAGCGACCAGAATAATAGCATTGGAGGATTATAGAAGTGGGTTATCAGGAAGACCACAGTAAGGTTTATCAACGTAATAATTAGGGAAAGGATGTTGCATGCAAAGAAACAGGTGAACAAAGGCAGAGAAGTGAAAATCAATCTATTATAGTTAGACAACCACAAACAGCTCACTGTTGACTGAACACCCAGTGTAATGAGGCAGGTGGTAGAAACGAAGAGTGACAGAGATACACAGGGGCCACATCCAGGAGGCCCCATGGTCATTAACTCCTTACATGTTATTTTATCCCAATGACATTTTGGGAGATGAAGGTGGCAATTCTGATGAAAAATAATGACAATGACAGAAAATATTCAACAAGATGAATTGGAGATTTGTTTTGAAAGTCAAATTGTCAAATCTTGGTGATTATTTGGGAGCTCATGAAGAGATGAAAGACTGCAAAATTTTACATGATGCACAAATTCTAGCTGGAGCAGCTGAGTGGATGTCAGTGCCACCAAGCAAGGGAAAAGAGCCAGCTTCGGGGGAATGGGTTGAAACAAATGTGTCTGTGGGACATTCCTGTAAAGATGCCCACCTAGGAACCAGGTAGATGAGTCTGGAGCTGAGAACACAGACCTAGAATTGTGATCCACTGGTAAATAATGTATGCTGAAACCAGGAGACTGAAGGAGACTGCTCAAAGAAAATAAAAAGTGAAATAAGTTATGAATTCAGGAGCCAAACCTGGGGCAGAATAATTATTTAAGAAGTTTCCAAAAGAAAATGAGCCAAGAAAGGAAACAGAAAGGAGTTGACCAAAGGAGGAGGAGAATTCATAACATATTAATATTATGGAAGCCACAAAAGTAAAAAATACAGCAAAGGGCTCCAGGAAGATAAGATGAAAAACTACAAATTAATCTCCTGTCTGCCTCTCCCTATCTGAATACAAATCTACATCATTGGAAATAGAACTTAGATTAAGAAACATCTAGGAAAGGCCATGGTCAGCATACTCACATATTATTTAGAAGTTTCATAAGCTTCTTTTTCTTTCAATTCCTTTTCTACCTTATCCTCAAAGCACCACAAATTCTTTAGATAAAATTCCTGAATTCATTCTTCACAATTAAACTTGTAATAAATATTAAGCATAAATCAATTCAATGTTATTGTCATTGACAATGACTAGGAATGAAGATTCTATCTGTTACCAATTATGGATAGAAACTTTGGCTTTAATGTTAAGCTAAGAGCACAATGGTTATTTTGTGGAAGATGAGAAGCCTCTGCATTAGTTGAGTCCTAACAGAAAAGCATAACATTCTTCAATGCAGACAAGAAGAGCAAGTTTCACATTGGAAGGAAACTGGGTTGTAAAACCACACAGAATGAACACAGAATGTCAAAGCCTTTGACTGTGTGAATCACAATAAACTGAGGAAACTTCTGAAAGAGATAAAAATACCAGACTACCTGACCTGCCTTGAGAAACCTGTATTCAGGTCAGGAAGCAATAGTTAGAACTGGGCATGGAACAACAGACTGCTTCCAAACAGGAAAAGTATGACAAGGCTGTGTATTGTCACTCTGCTTATTAAGCTTATATGAAGAGTACATCATGAGAAATGCTGGGCTGGAGGAATCACAAGCTGGAATCAAGATTGCTGGGAGAAATATCAATAATGTCAGATATGCAGATGCCACCACCCTTATGGCAGAAAGCAAAGAGGAACTGAAGAGACTTTAGGTGAAAGTGAAAGAGAAGAGTGAAAAAGTTGGCTTAAAACTCAACATTCAAAAAAATAAAGATCATGGCATCCAGTCCCATTACTTGGTGGCAAATAGATGGTGAAACAGTGGACACAGTGGCAGATTTTATTTTGAGGGACTCCAAAATCACTGCAGATGGTGATTGCAGCCATGAAATTAAAAGATGCTTACTCCTTGGAAGGAAAGTTATAACCAACCTAGACAGCATATTAAAAAGCAGAGACATTACTTTGCCAACAAAGGTCTGTCTAGTCAAGGCTATGGTTTTCCCAGTGGTCATGTATGGATGTGAGAGTTGGACTATAAAGAAAGTTGAACACTGAAGAATTGATGCTTTTGAGCTGTGGTGTTGGAGAAGACTCTTGAGAGTCCCTTGGACTGCAAGGAGATCCAACCAGTCCATCCTATAGGAAATCAGTTTTGGGATTTCATTGGAAAGACTGATGTTGAAGCTGAAACTCCAATAATTTGGCCACCTGATGCGAAGAGCTGACTCATTTGAAAAGACCCTGATGCTGGGAAAGTTTGAAGGCAGAATGAGAAGGGGACGACAGAGGATGAGATGGCTGGATGGCNTAGAAACTTTGGCTTTAATGTTAAGCTAAGAGCACAATGGTTATTTTGTGGAAGATGAGAAGCCTCTGCATTAGTTGAGTCCTAACAGAAAAGCATAACATTCTTCAATGCAGACAAGAAGAGCAAGTTTCACATTGGAAGGAAACTGGGTTGTAAAACCACACAGAATGAACACAGAATGTCAAAGCCTTTGACTGTGTGAATCACAATAAACTGAGGAAACTTCTGAAAGAGATAAAAATACCAGACTACCTGACCTGCCTTGAGAAACCTGTATTCAGGTCAGGAAGCAATAGTTAGAACTGGGCATGGAACAACAGACTGCTTCCAAACAGGAAAAGTATGACAAGGCTGTGTATTGTCACTCTGCTTATTAAGCTTATATGAAGAGTACATCATGAGAAATGCTGGGCTGGAGGAATCACAAGCTGGAATCAAGATTGCTGGGAGAAATATCAATAATGTCAGATATGCAGATGCCACCACCCTTATGGCAGAAAGCAAAGAGGAACTGAAGAGACTTTAGGTGAAAGTGAAAGAGAAGAGTGAAAAAGTTGGCTTAAAACTCAACATTCAAAAAAATAAAGATCATGGCATCCAGTCCCATTACTTGGTGGCAAATAGATGGTGAAACAGTGGACACAGTGGCAGATTTTATTTTGAGGGACTCCAAAATCACTGCAGATGGTGATTGCAGCCATGAAATTAAAAGATGCTTACTCCTTGGAAGGAAAGTTATAACCAACCTAGACAGCATATTAAAAAGCAGAGACATTACTTTGCCAACAAAGGTCTGTCTAGTCAAGGCTATGGTTTTCCCAGTGGTCATGTATGGATGTGAGAGTTGGACTATAAAGAAAGTTGAACACTGAAGAATTGATGCTTTTGAGCTGTGGTGTTGGAGAAGACTCTTGAGAGTCCCTTGGACTGCAAGGAGATCCAACCAGTCCATCCTATAGGAAATCAGTTTTGGGATTTCATTGGAAAGACTGATGTTGAAGCTGAAACTCCAATAATTTGGCCACCTGATGCGAAGAGCTGACTCATTTGAAAAGACCCTGATGCTGGGAAAGTTTGAAGGCAGAATGAGAAGGGGACGACAGAGGATGAGATGGCTGGATGGCATCAATGACTCAATGGGCATTCGTTTGGGTAGGCTCCAAGAGTTGGTGATGGACAGGGAGGCCTGGCGTGCTGCGGTTCATGGGGCAAAAAGTCAGACACGACTAAGCGAATGAACTAAACTGAATGAACATAACTGCAGATTCCTGGGTAGAGAACAGCAGAAATGCAGTGGACTGTTGACATCTTGGCATTGTGCACAGGAACAACTCATCAATTAAAGACAATAACTAATATTCCATCAAAGCTTTGTTGTCAGGCACTGTCAGATTCTAGTAACAGCCCAGCCCTTCAGCTGTGTATCTTAGGTAAATACTTACGGTCCTAAAGTCTACTTTCCTCATTCCTAGGATCTTGTGAAAAGACACATGCAAAGCATTAGTCTAGTACAGTAGTTCACAACACAGGGTGATTTTGCCCTACAGGGGACATCTGCAAATATCTGGAGACATTTTTGGTTATCATGACTCAGGAGGAGTTGTGTGTTAACTGTCATCTAGTAGGTAAAAGTTTGTGGATGCTGTGAACATTCTATAACACACAGGACAGCATCCAAGAATGAAGAATTATCTGATCCAAAAGGCCAACGTGCCAAGAATAGGAAACCCTGATCTAGCCATCATGCATACATTATAATAGTCCTTACACCGTGCTAGAAACTATTTAAGTGCTTGACATCATCTCAGCTAACCTCATCCAAACACCATGAGATTAGTCCTAGTATCATCCCCTCTTTACAGGTTAGGAAACTGACAGACAAAAAAGAAGTTCAGTAATGTAGACATGGTTACCTAACTAGTAGTGATAGAACTAGGGTTTCATAAATGTTAACTATTACTGCATTTCACAGAAAAGTGACATTCTTTCAGGTATTTTCAAATACTCAACCTTTGGCAAAGACTGCTATTTCAGCTTCCATGCAAACATTGACACAAACCCAGGCAAAATTGACATGTTACATGCTTTGGCTTTCTTAATCAAGTTTTTCTTTAAATGAGTACAAAATGAAATGGAGTAATGGTTAAAAAGGAGGAAATGTAGATTTCTTAAGAGCATCTTAAAAAGACAATTGCCAGACTTCCTTTTAGAGAAATCTTCTTAGTGTTAAAAATCAGTAAAACCTGACTTCAGTAGCTGGCATTAGGGCTCCTCTAATGCTGAAGTCAATAGCTCCTCTTGTAGCGGTGTTATGGTTTAAGCACTGCTTCAGGCCTATGCAGAACTTGAATGTGAGATCAAAGATATAAAAGTCACCTGACTCTATCACTTCACGTTATAGCCTGAAATTCCCAGGATGGTACATTTATGCAATTTTTAGTGATGTATCATTGATTGTTTTTAACAATTCTTTGCATCAGTGTGTTTTGGAAGGTATTTCTCTCCTTTTTAAACCTCCCTTTAGGGAAGCTGAAATGTAAGCTGTTGAGTGTAGATGTGTGTGGACCTAAAACCCTGAAAGGCAACAAATACTGAAATGTTAGCACACATATAAATATTTTGACAATTGTTACAAAATAGTTGCGGAATTTTGGCATCCTGAATTTTCAAGATAATTGCAAATGGAGTGAAAACAGTACACTATAACAGTACACTATAGTACAGCATAGTGGCTAGAAGTGTGAGGTTTATTCTCAGATCAGTATTCAAATCTCATCCTTTAATAATAAGATGATTTTTAAAAATGACTTGACTACTCTGAATCTCAGTTACCTTTCCTACTGAAGAAGGAAACAGAAGATTTGATAGTAGAATGTTCTCCAAAAATAAAAACTATCATACGCCAAGCAGTGTTTTAGACAATAAGGGTACTGTGATAAACTACCCTCAAGCAGCTTATAATTAAAAACTTAAAATGGAATATCATCTCAGCAATAATTGGTCCAAAGGAAACAATTCTGAATAAGCTGATTGTGATCAGACAAGCGTAGGTGCCAATAAGGCCTCTGAGGGGGTGCCATTTGAGCAGAGATCTGGACACTATGAATCAGTGATTCACGTGAATACCTGGAAAGGAGCATCCTAAGCGAAGACAAGAGCAAATGGAAGCATCCCCAGTCTGGAATATTCCAGTGAATTTGAGAAAAATCAAGGGGATCTGTGAGGCTGATGCTCAGTGACGCATGAGTTGAATTTGAAAAGTAGCCAGGGGTTGTCTCTTGTAGGAACTGATACTCTCTAGCAGGATTTTGGATTTTATTCTATGATGGGAAATCATTGGATGCTTTTTGTAGGGGAGTATCACGAGGCAATTTATGTTTTGAGAGGATTGCTATGGGTCCTATGTGAAGAATAGACTCTAGGAACCAGGGGTAGATGAGGGAAACCAAGAAAAAGTAGTCGCAACAGTGAAGGCAAGATGTGGTGGTGACTTCAAATAGGAAGATGATACTGGGAAGCAAACAAAGGGATTAGAATCATCATGTATTTGGAAACAGATGTAACATAACTTCTGATAGATCAAATGTGAATTGTGAGAAAAAAACTAAAAGTGATTTCAAAGTTTGCGGTCTAAGTAACTGGATGAAAAGAGACAGGATAATGGACTGGTAAAAAGAAAGAGGAATTATATAGAGTTTAGATATACTAATTCAGCATCCATGTGGGAATATTCAATTGACCATTGGATGCACAAGTATACATTCAGGAAAGAGGTCAAGAATGGATCATAAAATTTGCTCATTATTAGAGCACAAATATATTTGAGCCAGGAGAACTGACTAAAATCACTATAGGAGCATGCTGAAATTGAAAAGAGATTCCGGGTCTAATCTTATTGGGTCTCCAATATTTAGAGGTCAAGAAAATGAGACAAATGAAGGAAAATTATAGGAGGAGAATTTCTTAGATCCAAGCAAATGAGATACTTCAAGAAAAAGAAAATGACTTAACTGTCATATGCTACAAATGTAGTAAATAAGATGAGGGAAGAATTGACCATTGTCAAGATAGAGGCCATCAGTGATTCTGGGAAGAAAGCATTCAGTGGAGTGATGGGTATAACGCCTTATTTCATGGACTGAGATCAAGAAAGAATGTGTGTTGAGGGTGGGGTGGGGTAGGGGGTGTTGGGAAGGGTACAAATAGAGAAAGGAAAAATAATTAACTCATGTCTGTAAAAATTAAATAAGAAAATATATTTGAAGCATTTAGCTCAAAGCTTGGTACATTACAAAGTGCCACTTAATAGTCACATCACTTTGTATAATTTTTATATAGTTATTCCCTAATACTTAAATATTAACAATATACACAGTCAAACCAAGAGAAGTATATGTGTGCATTAATACATTAATATTTTTGTTAAGGTGTTTTATATATATATATGAATAATTATATTTTTTCTCACATTCTGTAGGAAAAAAACCTATATTGTCATGTGAGTTTTTCCATTTCACAGCTGACAAAGCTTAGGTCCTAGTTTATGACATACCAAAAGTCACATATAAAACTAGAAGTAAAACCAAGAACTAATGATGCTTGACTCTTTTTAACAATAAAGAATAAAAGTTCAGTTTTTTCACTGAATAAGAAAACAAAAATATCAATGAGAATTAGACAACATAAATACAAACATATATCACTTTAGTCAGCTTTACTTTATTATGCTTATCAAATATTGTGTTGTTTAAAAATTGAATATTTATGACAACCTTGTATTAAACAAGTCTATTGACATCATTTTTCAAACAGATTTTACTCATGTCATGTATCTGTGTCACATTTTGGTAATTCTTGCAATATTTCAAACTACATTATTATTATATTTGTTACGGTTATTCATGGTCAGTCATCTTTGATGTTACTATTATAAAAAGATTACAGCTGACTTAAGGCTCAGAAGATGGTTGACATTTTCTAGCAATAGGCATTTTTAAGGTATATACATTAGTTTTTTTAACATAATGGTGAGTAAGTGAGTGAGTGAAGTCACACGGTCGTGTCCAACTCTTTGCGACCCCATGGACTGTAGCCTACCAGGCTCCTCTGTCCATGGGATTTTCCAGGCAATAGTACTAGAATGGATTGCCATTTCCTTCTCCAGGGGATCTTCCCGACCCAGGGATCAAACCCGGGTCTCCCGCATTGTAGACAGATGCTTTACCCCCTGAGCCACCAGGGAAGTCCAACATAATGGTATTACACATTAATTTACTACTATATATCATAAACATAACTTTTACATGCACTGGAAAACCAAAAACTTCATATGACTTTCTTCATTTTGATATTCACTTTATTGCAGTGGTCTGGAACCAAACTCATAATATCTCAAAGGTAATCTCTGTATCTGACTTGAATGATGAACATCCGAAAGATATTTGTAATTCATAAATCATTTACACATGTTCTGTTAACCATCTTGTACAATTTGTTCTTTGCAGATACGGTCAGATTATTCCATAAAGTGAGAAAATGTTCTGCCATAATGACAGATTAAAATGTTTTCTTCATAAAAATTACATGAGGGAAGGGTAGATAAAGGGCAAAGCATTTCTTCAAGTATACATTTAATCAATCAAAAAATATAGTGCAGTTACCCATGCTGGGTAGTTGTTTAGGTCCTGGGCATACATAAAGAGATAGAGCAAGCACGATTCCTGCTCCCTTGATATCTATAGTCTAGTGAAATAAATAATAATCAAAATTAAGAGACAGAGGAATATGTTCCAAATCAAAGAAATGATGACACCCAGAAAAATAAACAATGTGGAGAAAAGCAGTCTATCTGATAAAGAGTTCAAAGGAATGATCATAAAGATGCTCAATAAACTCAGGAGAAGAGTAGATGAATACAGTACAATTTTAGTGAAGAATCACAAACAAAGCTGAAAAATATAATTACTAAAATAAAAAACACACCAGAAAGAATGAACACTAGATTAGATGGTGCAGGGTAATAGATTGGCAAACCAGAATACAAAGTGCTGGAAAGCATCCAAATTGAACATAATAAGTAAAAAGAAGTTTTAAAAATGAGGATAGTTAAAGAGAACTCTTGGACAATATCAAGCATACTAAACATTTTCATTAAAGACACCCTAGAAAGAGAAGAGAGAGAAGGAATGGACAGAGAATTTATTTGAAGAAATAATAGCTAAAATTTTCCCTAACATAGGAAAAGAAACAGATGTTCAGGTTCAAGAATCACAAAGAGTCCCAAACAAGATCAATTCAAAGAGATACACAACAAGATACATTACAATTAAAATGGCAAAACTTAAAAATGGGACAAAATCTTAAAAGCAGAAAGAGAAAAGCAGCTAGTCATGTACAAGTGAATTCCCATATGACTATGAACTGACTTAGGGTGGCATGATATTTTCAAAGTGAGGAAAGAATAAAGAACCTCTAACTAATATTATCAAGGCTATGATTCAGAGTTGAAGGCTAGATAATGAGTTGTACATACAAACAAAAGCTAAAAGAGTTCAGTATCACTAAGGCAGCTTTACAAGTAATGTTACACATCTAAGAAGAAGAGATCACAGCTATAAATATTAAAATTATGAAAGGAAAAATCTCATATCAAAGATAAATATACATAAAGGTAGTAGATAAATCACTTGTAATACTAGTAGTAGTGTTAAAAGACAAAAGTAGCAAAATTAACTATAACAAGCAGTTAAGAGATACATGAAACAAAAAGATGTGAAACATGATTTCAAAAACACTAAACATGAGGAAAGATTTAAAATGTCAAGAATATGGGATTTTTATAATGTGTTCAAACTCAAGCGATCAACTTAAAATAATATATCAATAATATATGATGCTATATATAAACCACATGATGACATAAACCAACAACCTATAGTATATGCACACAGAAAAAAAGAAGAATCCAAACAAAGCACTAAAAATAGTTATCAAATTACAAAGGAAGAGGAAAAAAAAACTGTTACAAAACAATCAGGAAATAATCAACAAAATGCATTAAGTACATACCTATCAATAATAGAATTACTTTAAATGTAAATAAATTGTATTGTCCAATCAAAAGGCATAGAATAGCTAAATGGTTTTTTTTTTTTAAGACCATATATATGTTTTGCTTACAAGAAACTAACTTCAGATGGAAAAACACAAAAATTGAAATTGAGGGGATGAAAAATGGTATTCCATGCAAATATAAAGAAAAAGAAAGCCTAGCTACTTCGTGGAGGTCCCATCGTTAAGACTTTGTACTTTCACTGCAGGGAGCACAGGTTTGAACCCTGGTCTGGAAACTAAGATTACAGATGCCAAGTAACCAAAAACAGACAGGCAGAAAGAAAAAGAAAGCCAAGGAAGCAATAATTATATCAGGCAAAATAGACTTCAAACCAAAGACTGTTGCAAGGACAAAGAAGGACATTACAAACTGATCAAGGAATCAATCCAGGAAAAAAAATAAAAATTGTAACTCTGCATGAAACTAACAAAGATCATCTAAAATAATATCACATGTAAAGAGAGAAATTGACAGTAACACAGTAATTGCAGGGCATTTAACACCTGACTTACATGAACAGACAGCTAATCCAGAGAGAAATCAATAAGGAAATACTTATTAAAACATTAAACCAGATGTACTAGATAGATAGATGTTCCATTCGAAAGCAGCAAAACACACGTTCTTTTCAAGGGTACATGGAACATTCTGAGGATAAATCACATGAGTGAGTGAAAGTCATTCAGTTGTGTCCAACTCTTTGCCACCCCAGGGACTATACAGTTCATGGACTTCTCCAGGCCACAATACTGGAGTGGATAGCCTTTCCCTTCTCCAGGGTATTATCCCAACCCAGGAATTGNCCTGGCGCACTGCTGTCTCTTATACACATCTCAACTCTTTGCCACCCCAGGGACTATACAGTTCATGGACTTCTCCAGGCCACAATACTGGAGTGGATAGCCTTTCCCTTCTCCAGGGTATTATCCCAACCCAGGAATTGAACCAGGGTCTCCTGCATTGCAGGCAGATTCTTTACCAACTGAGCTATCAGAGAAGCATATAAATCACATACTAGGCCACAAAACAAGCCTTGGTAAATTTAAGAAGATTGGAATAATATTAAGCATCTTTTTCCAATGTAATGTCACTAGAATTAACTACAAGTGAAAAAAAAATGCAAAAACCATATACACTTTGGAGGATAAACAATATGCTACTAAATAACCAATTGTTAATTGAAAAACTTGAAAAGGATTTTTTTTTTAATATATGGAACCAGAAGTAGATGTAGATGGTTTTTTCCAGTAGTTATGTATGGATGTGAGAGTTGGACTGTAAAAAAAGCTGAGCACTGAAGAATTGATGCTTTTAAACTGTGGGGTTGGAGAAGAAGCTTGAAAGTCCCTTGGACTGCAAGGAGATACAACCAGTCCATCCTAAAGGAAATCAGTCCTGAGTTTTCACTGGAAGGACTGATACTGAAGCTGAAATTCCAATACTTTGGCCACCTGATATGGAGAACTGACTCATTGGAAAAGACCCTGATGCTGGGAAAGATTGAAGGCAGAAGGAGAAAGGGATGATAGAGGATGAGATGGTTGGATGGCATCACTGACCCAATGGACATAAGTTTGAGCAAACTCCAGAAGCTGGTGATGGACAGGGAGGCCTGGCGCACTGCAGTCCATGGGGTCACAAAGAGTTGGACACAATTGTGTGACTGAACTGAACTGAACTGATATGGAGACAAATGAAAATGACAGCACAACAACCCCAAATTAATGGGACTCAGTGGAAACAATTCTAAGAGGAAAGTTTATAGTGACACGTTTACCTTACTTCAGGAAACAGAAAAATATCAAACAACCTAACCTTACATCTAAAGGAACTAGAAAAATAAGAACAAACAAAACTCAAAGTTAGTAAAATGAAAGAAGTCAGAGAAAAAATAAGTGAACAAGACTTAAAAAATAGAAAAAATGAAACTAAAAGTTTGTTTTTCAAAAATAAACAAAATTGATAACACTTTAGCCAGACTCATCAATAAAAAGAGTGCCCAAAGAAATAAAATCAGATGCAAAAAAACAGTTTCAACCAATATCACAGAAATATAAAGGATTTTAAGAGACTGCTATGAGCAATTTTACATCAATAAAATTAACAACATAAAAAAATCGAATAAATTTCTAGAAATGTGCAATCTCCCAAGATTGAATCAGGAAGTAAGAAAAAATATAAACAGATTCAGTTCAGTTCAGTCACTCAGTCGTGTCTGACTCTTTGTGACCCCATGAATCGCAGCAAGCCAGGCCTCCCTGTTTATCACTATCTCTCGGAGTTCACTCAGACTCACGTCCATTGAGTCAGTGATGCCATCCAGCCATCTCATCCTCTGTAATCCCCTTCTCCTCCTGCCCCCAATCCCTCCCAGCACCAGAGTCTTTTCCAATGAGTCAACTCTTCACATGAGGTGGCCAAAGTACTGGAGTTTCAGCTTTAGCATCATTCCTTCCAAAGAAATCCCAGGGTTGATCTCCTTCAGAATGGACTGGTTGGATTGCCTTGCAGTCCAAGGGACTCTCAAGAGTCTTCTCCAACACCACAGTTCAAAAGCATCAATTCTTCGGTGATCAGCCTTCTTCACAGTCCAACTCTCACATCTATACATGACCACAGGAAAAACCATAGCCTTGACTAGACCCACTTTAGTTGGCAAAGTAATGTCTCTGCTTTTGAATATGCTATCTAAGTTGGTCATAACTTTTCTTCCAAGGAGTAAGCGTCTTCTAATTTCATGACGCAGTCACCATCTGCAGTAATTTTGGAGCCCCCAAAAATAAAGTCTGACACTGTTTCCACTGTTTCCCCATCTATTTCCTATGAAGTGATGGGACCGGATGACATGATCTTCGTCTTCTGAATGTTGAGATTTAAGGCAACTTATTCACTCTCCTCTTCCACTTTCATCAAGAGGTGTTTTAATTCCTCTTCACTTTCTGCCATAAGGGTGGTGTCATCTGCATATCTGAGGTTATTGATATTTCTCCGGCAATCTTGAGTCCAGCTTGTGTTTCTTCCAGTCCAGTGTTTCTCATGATGTACTCTGCATAGAAGTTAAATAAGCAGGGTGACAATATACAGCCTTGACATACTCCTTTTCCTATTTGGATCCAGTCTGTTGTTCCATGTCCAGTTCTAACCGTTGCTTCCTGACCTGCATACAGATTTCTCAAGAGTCAAGTTAGGTGGTCTGGTATTCCCGTCTCTTTCAGAATTTTCCAGTTTGTTGTGATCCACACAGTCAAAGGCTTTGGCATAGTCAATAAAGCAGAAATAGGTGTTTTTCTGGAACTCTCTTGCTTTTTGCATGATCCAGCGGATGTTGGCAATTTGATCTCTGGTTCCTCTGCCTTTTTTAAAACCAGCTTGAACATCAGGGAGTTCACGGTTCACGTATTGCTGAAGCCTGGCTTGGAAATTTTGAGCATTACTTTACTAGCATGTGAGATCACTGCAATTGTGCGGTAGTTTGAGCATTCTTTGGCATTGCCTTTCTTTGGAATTGGAATGAAAATTGACCTTTTCCTGTACTGTGGCCACTGCTGAGTTTTCCAAATTTGCTGGCATATTGAGTGCAGCACTTTCACAGCATCATCTTTCAGGATTTGAAACAGTTCCACTGGAATTCCACCACCTCCACTAGCTTTGTTCGTAGTGATGTTTTCTAAGGCCCACCTGACTTCACATTCCAAGATGTCTGGCTCTAGATTAGTGATCACATCATGATTATCTAGGTCGTGAAGATTTTTTTGTACAGTTCTTCCATGTATTCTTGCCACCTCTTAATATCTTCTGCTTTTGTTAGGTCCATACCATTTCTGTCCTTCATCTAGCCCATCTTTGCATGAAATGTTCCCCTGGTATCCCCAATTTTCTTGAAGAGATCTCTAGTCTGTCCCATTCTGTTGTTTTCCTCTATTTCTTTGCCTTGATTGCTAAATAAGGTTTTCTTATCTCTTCTTGCTATTCTCTGGAAATCCGCATTCAGGTGCTTATATCTTTCCTTTTCTCCTTTTCTTTTCACCTCTCTTCTTTTCACAGCTATTTATAAGGCCTTCCCAGACAGCCATTTTGCTTTTTTGCATTTCTTTCCGTGGGGATGGTCTTGATCCCTGTCTCCTGTACAGTGTCACGAACCTCATTCCATAGTTCATCAGGCACTCTATCTATCAGATCTAGGCCCTTAAATCTATTTCTCACTTCCACTGTATAATCATAAGGGATTTGATTTAGGTCATATCTGAATGGTCTAGCGGTTTTTCCTACTTTCTTCAATTTAAGTCTGAATTTGGTAAGAAGGAGTTCATGATCTGAGCCACAATCAGCTCCTGGTCTTGTTTTTGTTGACTATATAGAGCTTCTCCATCTTTGACTGCAAAGAATATAATCAATCTGATTTCGATGTTGACCATCTGGTGATGTCCATGTGTAGAGTCTTCTCTTGTGTTGTTGGAAGAGGGTGTTTGCTATGACCAGTGCATTTTCTTGGCAAAACTCTATCAGTCTTTGCCCTGCTTCATTCCGCATTCCAAGGCCAAATTTGCCTGTTACTCCAGGTGTTTCTTGCCTTCCTACTTTAGCATTCCAGTCCCCTATAATGAAAAGGACATCTTTTTGGGGTGTTAGTTCTAAAAGGTCTTGTAGGTCTTCATAAAACCATTCAACTTCAGCTTCTACAGCATTACTGGTTGGGGTATACACTTGGATAACTGTGATATTGTGTAGTTTGCCTTTGAAACGAACAGAGATCACTTTGTCATTTTTGAGATTGTATCCAAGTACTACATTTCGGACTTTTTTTGTTGACCATGATGGCTACTCCATTTCTTCTGAGGGATTCCTGCCCACAATAGTAGATATAATGTTTATATGAGTTAAATCACTCATTCCAGTCCATTTTAGTTCTCTGATTCCTAGAATGTCGACATTCACTCTTGTCATCTCTTGTTTGACCACTTCCAATTTGCCCTGATTCATGGACCTGAGATTCCAGGTTCCTATGCAGTATTGTTCTTTATAGCATCAGATCTTGCTTCTATCACCAGTCACATGCACAGCTGGGTATTGTTTTTGCTTTGGCTCCATCCCTTCATTCTTTCTGGAGTTATTTCTCCACTGATCTCCAGTAGCATATTGGGCACCTACTGATCTGGGGAGTTCCTCTTTTGGTATCCTATCATTTTGCCTTTTCACACTGTTCATGGGGTTTTCAAGGCAAGAATACTGAAGTGGCTTGCCATTCCCTTCTCCAGTGGACCACATTCTGTCAGATCTCTCCACCATGACCCGCCCATCTTGGGTTGCTCCGCAGGCATGGCTTGGTTTCATTGAATTAGACAAGGCTGTGGTCCTAGTGTGATTAGATTGACTAGTTTTTTGTGAGTATGGTTTCAGTGTGTCTGCCCTCTGATGCCCTCTTGCAACACCTACCGTCTTACTTGGGTTTCTTTTACCTTGGACATGGGGCTATCTACTCACAGCTACTCCAGCAAAGCACAGCCACTGCTCCTTACCTTGGACGAGGAGTATCTCCTTACCGCTGCCATTCCTGACTATCAAGTAATGAAATTTAATCTGTGTTAATAATAAAAAATAAATGAATTTATTTCCCAACAAATTAAAGTCCAGAACCAGAAGGCATCACAAGTAAATTCTATCAAATATTCGAAGACAAATTAGCAACTTTCTTCAAATGATTCAAAAAAACTGATCAAGAAATATATTCTGTGGCCTTCTGAACTCAGTTTATAAGATCAGCACCACCCTGATACCAAAACCAGACACTGCCAACACACACAAAAAAAAGAGTAGTCAATATCATGGATACAAAAAAAGAGCAAAAATCCCCAACAAAATAACAAACCAAATTTAATAATATAGATCAGCAACAAAAAAAGTATACCCACTCTCACCACTTTCCCCAACATAGCTCTGGGAGTGCTAGCCACAGCAATCACACAAGAAAAAGAATTAGAGAAATACACATGTAAAAGGAAGACCAAAACTGTCACTATTTGCAGATGTATAGAAAGTCCTAAAGATGCCATCAAAAAGCTATTAGAACTAATGAATGAATTCCACAAAGTTGTAGGATACAAAATGAATATACTAGAAATCTTTTGCATTTGCATACACTAAAAACAATCTATACATAAAAGAAATTAACAAAAGAGTATTATTTACAATTGCCTCAAAAGAATAAAATGCCTAGGAATAAATATAATCAAACAAGTAAAAGATCTGTACTCAAAAAAAAAATTATAAGATATTGATAAAAGAAATTGATTGCAGCAAAAATAAATTAAAAGATACATGGTTCTCATGAATTTGAAAGAATTAATATTGTTGAAATGACTATCTTACCAAGGTAACCTACATATTCAATGCAATCCCTATCAAAATGCCAATGGTAATTCTCACAGAACTAGAACCTATAATCCTAAAATGTGTATGAAAATACAAGAGATACAATATAGCCAAAACAATCGAGAAGAAAACAAGCTGGCAATATCATGCTCCCTGATTTCAAACTATATTACAAAGCCAAAGTAATCAAAATAATATTTACTGGAACAAAAACAGACAAATAGATCAATGGAACAGATAGAGTCCAGATATGAACCCACATTTACATGGACAATTGTCCTACAACAAAGGAGGCAAGAATATAAAATGAAGAAAAGACAGCCTCTCCATTATATGGTGTTGGAAAAATTAAACCATAAAAAAGAATGAAACTCAGCTATTTTCTCACAATATACACAAAAAGAAACTCAAAATGCATTAAAGGCTTAAATATAAGGCCCAAATCCATAAAAATCTTAGAAGAAAACATAGGCAGTATGCTCTTTGACATCAGTCTTGTCAATATTTTGGAAGATCTGTCTCTTTAGGTAAGGGAACTAAGGCAAAATCAAACAACAGGACTACATCAAACTAAAAAGCTTCTGCACAGTGAAAGAAACTATCAACAAAATGCAAAGGCAACCTGCTGAATGGAAAATGATATTGGCAAACAATATTTCTGTTAAAAGAGTGGTCCCCTGTCTTTTTGGCAGCAAGGACTGGCTTTGTGGGAGACAATTTTTCCAGGGACTGAGTGGGGCAGGGGGAAGATGGTTTCAGAATGATTCAAGAGCATTACATTTACTAGCATTTCATTTTTATTATTATTACACCAACTCTACCTCAGATCATCAGACAAATACCAGAGGCTGGGGACCCCTCTGTTAAGGAGTTAATGTTCAAAATAAACAAAGAACACATTCAATTCAAAAAAAAAAAAAAAAGGTGATTAAAAAATTGGCAGAAAAACTGAATAGATATTTTCCAAAGAAGATATAGAGATGGTCAACAGGGACATGTAAAAAGATGCTCAAAATCACTAATCACTAGAGATATGCAGATCAAAAGCACAGTGAGATACAACCTCACACCTGCCAGAATAGCTAAGATCAAAAGATAACAAATAAAAAGTGTTGGTGAGGTGGTGTAGAAAAGGGAATCCTTGTGCACCCCTTTAAATCGATGCAGCCACTGTGGAAAAAAGTAGGGAGGTTTCTAAAATACTTAAACAGAACTACTATATGATCCAGAAATTTTGCTTTTAGGTATTTGCTGAAGAAAACAAAAACACTAATTCAAAAAGAAATATGCATTCTAATGTTCACTCCAGTGTTATTTATGATACCCAATACAAGGCTCCTTTCATGGATCACAACCTTGCTGTGATGAAGGGGCATGCATAACTCAATGAAGCTATGAGCCATGCCATGTAGGACCACCCAAGATGGGTGAGGCATAGTGCAGAGTTCTGATAAAATGGATCCACTGGAGGAGGGACTCGTAAAACACTCCAGTATTCTTGCCTTGAGAACACCATGAAAGAAAGTATGAAGAGGAAAAAAGGTATAACACCAGAAGATGAGGTCCCAGGTCAGAAGGTGTCCAGTATGCTATGGGGGAAGAGCAGAGGGCAATTACTAATAGCTCCAGTAAGAATGAAAGGCTGGGCCAAAGAGGAGACAACACTCTGTTGTGGATGTATCTAGTGGTGAAAGTAAAGTACAATGCTGTAAGAACAATACTGCATAGGATCCTGGAATGTTAGGTCCATGGATCAAGGTAAATTGTACATGGTCAAGAAGACAGCAAGAGTGAGCTTTGAGGTTTTAGCAATCAGTAAACTAAAATGGACAGGAATGGATGAGTTTAATTCAGATGACCATTATATCTCCCACTGTGGACAAGAATCCCTTAGAAGAAATGGAATCCAAAATGCAGTACTTGGGTGCAGTTTCAAACAACAGAACATTTTCAGTTTATTTCCAAGGCAAACCATTCAACACCACAGTAATTCAAGTCTATGCCCCAACCACTAATGCTGAAAAAGTTAAAGCTGAATGGTTCTATGAAGACCTACAAGACATTCTAGAACTGACACCAAAAAAGATATCCTATTCATCACAGGAGATTGAAATGCAAAAGTAGGATGTAAAGAGATACCCAGAATAACAGGCAAGTTTGGCCTTGGAGTACAAAATGAAGCAGGGCAAAGGTTAACAGAGTTTTGTCAAGAGAACACACTGGTCATAGCAAATAGCCTTTTCCAACAACACAAGTGATGACTCTAGACATGGACATCACCAGATGGTCAATACCCAAATTAGCTTGATTATATTTTTTGCAACTGAAGATGGAAATGTTCTAAACAGTCAGCAAAAGCAAGTTCTGAAGCTGATTGTGGCTCTAATCATGAGTTCCTTATTGCAAAATTCAGTCTGAAATTGAAGAAAGTAGGGAAAACCACTAGGTCATTCAGAGATGACCGAAATCAAATCCCTTATGATTATACAGTGGATGCAATGAATAGACCTAAAGAATTAGATCTGGTATGCAGAGTACCCAAAGAACTATGGACAAAGGTTCATCTCACCGTACAGGAGGCAGTGACCAAAATTATCCCAAAGAAAAGAAAGGCAAGAAGACAAAGTGGTTGTCTGAGGAGGCTTTACAAACAGCTGAGGAAAGAAGAGAAGCAAAAGGCAAGGGAGAAAGGGAAAGACATGCTCAACTGAATGCAGAGTTTCAGAGAACAACAAGGAGAGACAAGAATGCCTCCTTAAATGAACAATAAAAGAAATAGAGGAAAACAATAGAATGGGAAAGACTAAAGATCTCTTGAAGAAAACCAGAGATATCAAGGGAACATTTCATGCAAGGATGGGCACAATGAAGGACAGAAATGGCAAAGATATAACAGAAGCAAAAAAAATTAAGAAGTGGTGGCAAGAATACATAGAAGAACTATATAAAAAAGGTCTTAATGACCTAGATAATCATGATGATGTGGTCACTGAGCTACAGCCAGACATCCTGGAATGTGAAGTCAAGTGCACCTTAGGAATCATTAGTATGAACAAATCTAGTGGAGGTGATGGAACTCCAACTGAGCTATTTAAAATACTAAAAGATAATGCTGCTCAAGTGCTGCACTCAATACGTCAACAAATTTGGAAAATTCAGCAGTGGCCACAGGACTGGAAAATGTCAGTTTTTGTTTCCATTGCAAACAAGGGCAACACCAAAGAATGTTCAAACTTCTGTACAGTTGAGTCCACTTCACATACTAGTACAGTTATGCTTAAAATTCTTCAATCTAAGCTCTGGAAGTATGTGCACTGAGAACTTCCAGATATACAACCTAGGTTTAGAAAAGGCAGAGGAACCAGAAATCAAATTGCCAACATCCATTGGAACATAGAAAAAGCAAGGGAATTTCAGAAAAACCGCTTCATTGACTATGCTAAAGCCTTTGACTATGCGGATCAAACTTGAAAATTCTTAAAGAGATGGGATTATCAGAACACCTTATCTGCTTCCTGAGAAACTTGTATGCAGGTCAAGAAGCAACACTTAGAACCACACATGGAACAATGAACTGGTTCAAAATTGGGAAAGGAATATGTCAAGGCTGTGTATTGTCACTCTGTTTATTTTATTTCTATGCAGAGTACACCATATGAAATACTAGGCTGGATGATTCCACAAGCTGGAATCAAAATTGCCAGGAGAAATATCAATAACCTCAGATATGCAGATGATACCACTACAAAGGTAAAATGTGAAGGAGAACTAAAGAGACTCTTGATGAAGGTGAAAAAGGAGAGTGAAAATTTGGCTTGAAATTCAGCATTCAAAATACTAAGATCATGGCATCCAGTCCCATCACTTCCTGGCAAATAGAAGGGAGAAAAGTGGAAACAGTAACAGATTTTATTTTCTTGGGCTCCAAAATCACTGAAGATGGTGAATGCAGCCATGAAATAAAGATACACGCTCCTTGGAAGGAAGCTATGATAAACCTGGGTAGTGCATTAAAAAGCAGAGACATCACTTTGCTGACAAAGTTTCATATACTCAATGCTGTGGTTTTTCCAGAGTCATGTACAAATACAAGACCTGGACCATAGCGAATGCTGAGTGCTGAAGAACTGATACTTTCAAACTGTAGTGGAGAAGACTTTTGAGAGTCACTTGGACTGCAAGGAGACCAAACCCATGAATCCTAGAAGAAATCTACTTTGAGTATTCATTAGAAGGACTGATGATGAAGCTGAAGCTGAAACTCCGATACTTTAGTACCTGATGTGAAAATATGACTCACTGGAAAAGACCCTGATGCTGGGAAAGATTGAAGGCAAAAGGAGAAGGATTAGTAGAGGATGAGATGGTTAGATAGCAGCCCCAAATCAATGGACATAAATCTGAGCAAACTCCAGGAGACAGTAAAGGACAGGGAAGCCTGACAGGCTTGCAGTCCATGGGGTGTCAGAGAGTCAGTCATGACTTAATGACTGAACAACCACAGCAACAATGTTACAAATGATGTCCATTGATGGTGCACTAGATAAAGATATGGATAGATATAGATATAGATATATCTATATATTTATAATGGAGTTAAATATCTATATATATAGTGGAAAAATAGTCATAAAATGAATGAAATCTTGCTATTTGTGACAATATGGACTGATCTACAGGGTATTTATTATTCTAAGAGAAATATTTTACACAAAGACAAATGATCTCATTTATATGTGGAATCAAATAAACAATATAAAATGAAAACAGATTCGTAGATACAAAGAACAAATAGTGGTTGCTAGAAGGAAGGAAAATAGAAATTTGGGTGAATTAGTTGAAGGGGATTACGAGTGGCAAAGTTCTAGCTATATAATAAGTAACAGGTATATAATCTACAGCAGAAGAAATATTGTGAATAATATTGTAATAACTTTGTATGGGTATAGATGGTTACCAGACTTGTCACAGTTATCATGTTATAACATATGCAAATACTAAATCATTACTGAGTACACTGAAACTAACATATATATATATCTACCATATATGTTAACATATATATGTTATATATATATTAAAATAACTTATATGTATATATCAACTGTATTTCAAATTTTAAAAAGAAACACTTATTAAATCAATGGAAAACTTGTTACTAGTAAACAAATTCCAGAAAAAAATAAATAATATGTTCAAAGTTATAAAGGAACATCTCTGTTGATTTATAATTCTATACCCAATTAAACCACTGTACATAAAGAAAGAAAATAAAAATATTTTGTATGAATAAAAATACAAAACTAGCAAGTTTTCTCTTAAGTTCATAGGCCTTATATTACATATAAGAATACTTGGACTGGAAACACTGGAACATTGCCAAAACCTTGTCAAGCCAGAAATCAAGGTCCATCCTGGACTCTTCAATATCTTTCACTCTTCACCACATATATATTCACTTTTCAACACCTATGTATTGAAATCCTTAAAAATCTCTCCATATTCACAGCCATCACTCTAGTCCAAGTAAAGTCATCTATTCCTACAATTACTGCAATCTTGTCTGTGCCTGTGATATTATTTCTCATGACATTCAATTCTGCACTAAGCCAAGGGGCTTCTTGTACTGGAAGACAAAAGAGAAAACAGATACATAACTGTGGCTGTTTTTGATGCAGAGACTTTTTGTAAATTCCAGGGGAAATGTATGATGAAGGGAAAACTGTACTGAGGTAGAAATTTTGTAATCATTTTGTTTATGGAATACTAAAGTCCTTGAGGTTAATTTGTACTGTGAGAGACAGAGTGTGTGTGTGTGCATGCATGCACGTGTGTAAGTCACTTCAGTTGTGTCTAGCTCTTTGCAACCCTATTGTCAGGAAGCATTTAACAGGAGGCTTCCAGTGTGCTGTTTTGGATGTGTCAGGAATTCTCTGTTCCTTATTAATTCCTGAATATTCAGGAATTAAGAGGAGAGGCAAGCCTCTCCCAGGACTGAGGAATCCAGGCATTTCCTTCGTTAGTTTTTCTATAGGTGATAAGTACCCTCTTCCTTTTTATGAATCATATGGTAAAAGTGGTTATTTACAACTCTCTTTCATATGGATGATCTCACGTTTTCTTTATAACTTGTAAGTTTTGATTTTATCTCTGCTGAAAATAGCTATCTTGTAAGACAGTATGAATACCTACACAATGTTGAATAAAACACCTTTGCTCCATCAGAGCTCTGGTCCCCGTGTCTTTCTTTCTCTCTCTCTCTCTCTCTCCCTCTCTTTTTCAGGCTGATCCCCTGGAGCGCAGAGGCTCTCTGAGTTCACTTTTCTGCCCAGGCCTCTAAGACCCTCTCAAGAAGGTGCTCTGCGCCTTCACCACATCGAGAGGGTGCCTGAGGCCTTTGTGAACAGAGCAAGCCCTGTGCAGGGGCTTTATTGGCTTTCTGTGTAAACCAAGGAATATCAGCCTCTTTCTCTCCTTTACTTTTCTTATCGTCAACCCCAGACCACCAGGTAACAGTCCATTAAAGGACCTCAACACCCTACGGACTGTAGCCCACCAGGCTCCTCTGTCCATAGGATTCTCCAGGCAAGAATACTGGAGTGGGTTGTCATACCCTCCTCCAAGGCATCTTTCCCACCTGGGGATAGAATGCCTATCTCTTAAGTCTCCTGCATTGGCAGGCAGTTTCTTTACCACTAGTGCTACCTGGAAAGCCCCAATTTGTACCATAATTATAAGTAAATAATATAATGATATTAGGGAGTGCTTTTTTGGCAATAAGAAATTGTTGACTTGATTGTTTCATTTTTAGTACAGTTAAGATTTATTTCTATCTCAAAGCTTTCAGCCAAAATTGATTCCTGGGGAAGGAGGGTTCTGCTCTCTAGTTGTGGAGGACAAGTCTGATAGGAACTCAGCCATAATGGTGATATATGACCTGAAGTTCACACCTTCTTCAGCTGCCAGTGAAGGAGATGACGTAGCACCAGGAATCTTTACACATTTTTTTGTCTGGCTTTGGTCTGGGAGTGATTCATTGATCAGAACTACTTGGCTGTCCCTCCCTAAAAGCAATGGGCTCGGGAAACACAGTTTCTGTGTGTCCAGAACAGAGAACTGGATAATCTCTACAGAGTCCGTCTATTCACGCTATACCCCAGTCACTTTCTTTCCTGTGCAGAGAATTTTCCCACCCACTGAGGAAGACAACCCCATTGCACACTAAACACAGAGCCAGGCTATTTCTTTTCTTATCCAGGTCACATGTGATCCTTTTGATCTCATTCTGAGCAGTAAAGACCAGTTTCTGTCACTTTATCAGATGACTAGCAAGGACAGCTCCCTGGCCCCTGGAGTGATCTGGTTAGAGCTGCATTGGGGCTGAACCTGAGTGGGTGGCTTTGTGTCTGATGATATGAAAGAGGAACAGCTCTGGTGGGATCTAAAAGCAGAGGTGGTAAAGAATGGTGTGTGTGTGGCCTTTACAAAAAAGCTTCCTGCCATTAAGAGAACATATGAAAAAACGGATGTGACTCCCACATCCAGAATCAGTTTCATCCTCAAATGTGCACATAATGTGTGGTGATGTATACAGCTTCATGATCCTGGCGTGCTGTGCGAATTGTGATCAACCTCAAGGAGAGTGTGGATCATGACGGTGACTTGTTGCTGTTAAGATGAGGGTGTGTGAGATTGCCACCTGCCCAGCCAAACAAAGGAGTTACTCCTCTGTTTACATTGGGTGGGATTCTTGGGGTAGTTGGGGCTCAGAAAAGGGAGGAAGTGGGGAAAGAGGCTGTGGTGTGAGAACAGAGCGCAGACTGTGTCAGTCTATAAGGGAGGCGACAACCAAGGGGAGAAGTCAGCAAGCCCCCTTCCCCCACGACAGCTAATGACAAATTAGCTGACTTCCAGGTTTTCTTTTTCTCCTCTGTAATCCTCTTATGAAAGCCTCACATATTTAGCGAAGCATGCTAGTATAGCCTCGGGGAAGAAAATAAATAGATTGTATTTATTCCTGTGGTGAGGCAGCGTGGGAGAAGCCGGGGGCTCATAGGGCAGCGATGGAGAGGCCAGCAGTGTGTGTGAGAAGCCTCAAGCCATGCTGAGTGAGCAGCAGCAACGGAAAAAACAGAGCCCTCCTTTCTGGAGGTCCTCAGACAAAATTCTGTACTTGGAGCAGATGGAGTATTTTTCCCACAAATTTACATTGTCAGTCACTAACACTCGTGATGGACAGGGAGGCCTGGCGAGCTGCGATTCACGGGGTTGCAAAGAGTCAGACACGACTGAGCGACTGGACTGAACTGAATGCTCTTGTAGGTTCTGGGGGAGAGAGAACAGAGCCACCACAGCCTCGTGGGGCAAGAGTACCCATGCAAGACAATTGAAAAACACCCTCCTGCTTCCCAGGTGGCAAGTAGCAAAGAATCTGCTTGCCAATACAGGAGACACAAGCTTGATCTCTGAGATGGGAAGATTTCCTGGAGGAGGAAAGGGCAGCCCACTCAGTAGTCTTGTGTGGAAAAGTCCATGGAGAGATGAGCCTGCTGGGCTATAGTCCATGGGGTCACCAAGAGTCAGACACGACTAAGTCACTGAACACACACACACACAAGTTATGTCCTATGGTGGTAAGAGCTGTGGATAAAATAGTGTGGTGATGTGATGGCAGGTGCTGGGGGAGAGTTCCGTGCCATTTAAGAGGAGACTGGGGGCCCTCCCCAAGAAGATGACATTTGAGCAGAGAGCTGAAGGAGGTTGTGATTGATCCATACAGATGTCTGCAAGAGAATGTTCTAGGCAAAGGGAACAAGTGAAAAAGACGAGCCTGCAGTGTGCTTGATATTTTTGATAGCTTAGTAAAGAAAGAAGCTCCATATGTCCATGTGACTCACTGCTATCCCTACTGGTATATATTGGCATCAAATCTTATTTTCCACTGAGAAAAATCATTAAATTCATCAGAAACTGAGCATGATTGACCGTTTTTTCCTGAGGATTTAGTCAAGAAATGGAAGAAAAACATGAACATTTTAACTTTTATACCAGAGTTTTCTGATCTTCCATATGGCAAATCTGGAAGCATTTGAGTAAACTCCGGCAAGATATGTCACTATTTGTTTTGGGGGCTTTGTTTTGTCCTTTTTTGTTTGGGGGTCACTTTGGAGGGCCAGGGGTTTGGGAGGTTTTTTGTTTTGTTTTTGAGAGAGAGCAAAAAGACTAGACAACTCTAATAGTTTTTCAAAACAGAGTCCATTCATGATTTGCCTTATTTGGAAGCCATGTTTGGCCACATTAATGCGATACATCTTTTTACTCATCTTTTTACTCAGCGGTCTTCCACCACTGTCATTGAGGCTACTGCAAGAATATGTGCGTTTGGGTCAAGTTGCTCATTTCTGAAAGGAAGATTGAAGGTAAAGTGAAAGTGAAATTGAAGTCACTCAGTTATGTCAGACTCTTTGCGACCCTGTGGACTGTAGCCCACCAGGCTCCTCAGTCCATGGGATTCTCCAGGCAAGAATACTGGAGTGGGGTGCCATTTCCTTCTCCGGGGGATCTTCCCAACCCTGGGATCGAACCCAGGTCTCCCACATATGCAGGCAGGTGCTTTAACCTCTGAGCCACCAGGGAAATGGTGTAATGTTAATAAAGTGTTTCCACAGTCTAGAATTAAGAGTGTCCAAGATTTAATGTCTCTGCAAGCAGAAAGCTGCAGATACCTGGAAATGAAAGAAAGAAAGAAAAAAGAAAGGAAAGGAGAAATGAAAGGAAGAAAGAAAGGGGGGAAATGTAGTGTGCTTTTGATGTAAAAAAAGCCAGTGATTACTTAAACATTTATCTTTATTTGGATGCCAAGAATTATGGAACATCCTGACTTCAAAGGCTGAGGTAGGAAGTGTAACCAACCCTGTCACAGTTCACCCTCAGATAAGAGAGGACTTGTATGGGGAATATCAGAGATCAGGTTTCCAAGCTGAGCAGCTGAATTCATGTAACATCATTTCCTTTGTCTTCAAATCAAAGAAGCTCCCTTTAAGAAGAACTATGACACAGATGCTGTCCATGGCAGGAAAATTAGAATAAATTCATGCCTGATTTTTAAGATCACCTAAATAGAAGTAACCCTTAAAAAACTTAGCTTATTTCTTTCCCTTTCTTTCTTTTTCTTTCCTACCTTGTTTCTTTTCCTTTTCTTTCTTCTTTTTATGTTTACAAATATCTGCAGCTAGCTTGATTCCTCCTATTCTCTCTTTCTTCCTTTCTTTCTCTTTTGTGAATAAATCTTTGCTTTCTCATTAAGTTTAAAAGCATATTAAAATTTACTTTTAAAATCTGCACAAGTTACAATTATGTTAACTTTTTAGGAAATAACCATTTGTTGTTGGTATGAGAAAGCATGACTGAAAGATGCAGTGATTTGTAGAGATTGATTTTACATTCTGTCTCTGAAAAGAAATCAATTTCCATTCAATAGACTACCTTGTATGCACTTCTTATGTATATATGTGTTTACCAGCACTTTCCTAGGAACAAGTCTGTGGCTTTCATCAAATTCTCAAATGGCTTTCAAAGGAATACAAATTTAAATAGCCAAGGCCCACCACCTTAAACCAAACCCTAACTCTACTCTGGGAACAGTTCTATTCTCTCCAGTGGCGTCTGTTAAATTCCTCACATTTCACAAATCTCAGCACCAGAATATGATTCCCACTACCATTTCTAAACCACTCCTCACCAACCATCTTATATCCTGTTTATCCTCATAGCATCACTGTCTTCCACTAACTTCCTTTTCTTTGTCCTTTACCTACTTATAAACCTCATAACCTAATTCTTGGTCTTTCTCTCCACTCCAAGTTCTGCCAGCATTAACAGAAAGTTGACCATATAGGTGAACATTATAGCCAAAACTACCCTCAAACATCTCTTTATTTTTATAATTTCAATGACCTTCCCCATNAAAAAAAAATTATAAGATATTGATAAAAGAAATTGATTGCAGCAAAAATAAATTAAAAGATACATGGTTCTCATGAATTTGAAAGAATTAATATTGTTGAAATGACTATCTTACCAAGGTAACCTACATATTCAATGCAATCCCTATCAAAATGCCAATGGTAATTCTCACAGAACTAGAACCTATAATCCTAAAATGTGTATGAAAATACAAGAGATACAAAATAGCCAAAACAATCGAGAAGAAAACAAGCTGGCAATATCATGCTCCCTGATTTCAAACTATATTACAAAGCCAAAGTAATCAAAATAATATTTACTGGAACAAAAACAGACAAATAGATCAATGGAACAGATAGAGTCCAGATATGAACCCACATTTACATGGACAATTGTCCTACAACAAAGGAGGCAAGAATATAAAATGAAGAAAAGACAGCCTCTCCATTATATGGTGTTGGAAAAATTAAACCATAAAAAAGAATGAAACTCAGCTATTTTCTCACAATATACACAAAAAGAAACTCAAAATGCATTAAAGGCTTAAATATAAGGCCCAAATCCATAAAAATCTTAGAAGAAAACATAGGCAGTATGCTCTTTGACATCAGTCTTGTCAATATTTTGGAAGATCTGTCTCTTTAGGTAAGGGAACTAAGGCAAAATCAAACAACAGGACTACATCAAACTAAAAAGCTTCTGCACAGTGAAAGAAACTATCAACAAAATGCAAAGGCAACCTGCTGAATGGAAAATGATATTGGCAAACAATATTTCTGTTAAAAGAGTGGTCCCCTGTCTTTTTGGCAGCAAGGACTGGCTTTGTGGGAGACAATTTTTCCAGGGACTGAGTGGGGCAGGGGGAAGATGGTTTCAGAATGATTCAAGAGCATTACATTTACTAGCATTTCATTTTTATTATTATTACACCAACTCTACCTCAGATCATCAGACAAATACCAGAGGCTGGGGACCCCTCTGTTAAGGAGTTAATGTTCAAAATAAACAAAGAACACATTCAATTCAAAAAAAAAAAAAAAGGTGATTAAAAAATTGGCAGAAAAACTGAATAGATATTTTCCAAAGAAGATATAGAGATGGTCAACAGGGACATATAAAAAGATGCTCAAAATCACTAATCACTAGAGATATGCAGATCAAAAGCACAGTGAGATACAACCTCACACCTGCCAGAATAGCTAAGATCAAAAGATAACAAATAAAAAGTGTTGGTGAGGTGGTGTAGAAAAGGGAATCCTTGTGCACCCCTTTAAATCGATGCAGCCACTGTGGAAAAAAGTAGGGAGGTTTCTAAAATACTTAAACAGAACTACTATATGATCCAGAAATTTTGCTTTTAGGTATTTGCTGAAGAAAACAAAAACACTAATTCAAAAAGAAATATGCATTCTAATGTTCACTCCAGTGTTATTTATGATACCCAATACAAGGCTCCTTTCATGGATCACAACCTTGCTGTGATGAAGGGGCATGCATAACTCAATGAAGCTATGAGCCATGCCATGTAGGACCACCCAAGATGGGTGAGGCATAGTGCAGAGTTCTGATAAAATGGATCCACTGGAGGAGTGACTCGTAAAACACTCCAGTATTCTTGCCTTGAGAACACCATGAAAGAAAGTATGAAGAGGAAAAAAGGTATAACACCAGAAGATGAGGTCCCAGGTCAGAAGGTGTCCAGTATGCTATGGGGGAAGAGCAGAGGGCAATTACTAATAGCTCCAGTAAGAATGAAAGGCTGGGCCAAAGAGGAGACAACACTCTGTTGTGGATGTATCTAGTGGTGAAAGTAAAGTACAATGCTGTAAGAACAATACTGCATAGGATCCTGGAATGTTAGGTCCATGGATCAAGGTAAATTGTACATGGTCAAGAAGACAGCAAGAGTGAGCTTTGAGGTTTTAGCAATCAGTAAACTAAAATGGACAGGAATGGATGAGTTTAATTCAGATGACCATTATATCTCCCACTGTGGACAAGAATCCCTTAGAAGAAATGGAATCCAAAATGCAGTACTTGGGTGCAGTTTCAAACAACAGAACATTTTCAGTTTATTTCCAAGGCAAACCATTCAACACCACAGTAATTCAAGTCTATGCCCCAACCACTAATGCTGAAAAAGTTAAAGCTGAATGGTTCTATGAAGACCTACAAGACATTCTAGAACTGACACCAAAAAAGATATCCTATTCATCACAGGAGATTGAAATGCAAAAGTAGGATGTAAAGAGATACCCAGAATAACAGGCAAGTTTGGCCTTGGAGTACAAAATGAAGCAGGGCAAAGGTTAACAGAGTTTTGTCAAGAGAACACACTGGTCATAGCAAATAGCCTTTTCCAACAACACAAGTGATGACTCTAGACATGGACATCACCAGATGGTCAATACCCAAATTAGCTTGATTATATTTTTTGCAACTGAAGATGGAAATGTTCTAAACAGTCAGCAAAAGCAAGTTCTGAAGCTGATTGTGGCTCTAATCATGAGTTCCTTATTGCAAAATTCAGTCTGAAATTGAAGAAAGTAGGGAAAACCACTAGGTCATTCAGAGATGACCGAAATCAAATCCCTTATGATTATACAGTGGATGCAATGAATAGACCTAAAGAATTAGATCTGGTATGCAGAGTACCCAAAGAACTATGGACAAAGGTTCATCTCACCGTACAGGAGGCAGTGACCAAAATTATCCCAAAGAAAAGAAAGGCAAGAAGACAAAGTGGTTGTCTGAGGAGGCTTTACAAACAGCTGAGGAAAGAAGAGAAGCAAAAGGCAAGGGAGAAAGGGAAAGACATGCTCAACTGAATGCAGAGTTTCAGAGAACAACAAGGAGAGACAAGAATGCCTCCTTAAATGAACAATAAAAGAAATAGAGGAAAACAATAGAATGGGAAAGACTAAAGATCTCTTGAAGAAAACCAGAGATATCAAGGGAACATTTCATGCAAGGATGGGCACAATGAAGGACAGAAATGGCAAAGATATAACAGAAGCAAAAAAAATTAAGAAGTGGTGGCAAGAATACATAGAAGAACTATATAAAAAAGGTCTTAATGACCTAGATAATCATGATGATGTGGTCACTGAGCTACAGCCAGACATCCTGGAATGTGAAGTCAAGTGCACCTTAGGAATCATTAGTATGAACAAATCTAGTGGAGGTGATGGAACTCCAACTGAGCTATTTAAAATACTAAAAGATAATGCTGCTCAAGTGCTGCACTCAATACGTCAACAAATTTGGAAAATTCAGCAGTGGCCACAGGACTGGAAAATGTCAGTTTTTGTTTCCATTGCAAACAAGGGCAACACCAAAGAATGTTCAAACTTCTGTACAGTTGAGTCCACTTCACATACTAGTACAGTTATGCTTAAAATTCTTCAATCTAAGCTCTGGAAGTATGTGCACTGAGAACTTCCAGATATACAACCTAGGTTTAGAAAAGGCAGAGGAACCAGAAATCAAATTGCCAACATCCATTGGAACATAGAAAAAGCAAGGGAATTTCAGAAAAACCGCTTCATTGACTATGCTAAAGCCTTTGACTATGCGGATCAAACTTGAAAATTCTTAAAGAGATGGGATTATCAGAACACCTTATCTGCTTCCTGAGAAACTTGTATGCAGGTCAAGAAGCAACACTTAGAACCACACATGGAACAATGAACTGGTTCAAAATTGGGAAAGGAATATGTCAAGGCTGTGTATTGTCACTCTGTTTATTTTATTTCTATGCAGAGTACACCATATGAAATACTAGGCTGGATGATTCCACAAGCTGGAATCAAAATTGCCAGGAGAAATATCAATAACCTCAGATATGCAGATGATACCACTACAAAGGTAAAATGTGAAGGAGAACTAAAGAGACTCTTGATGAAGGTGAAAAAGGAGAGTGAAAATTTGGCTTGAAATTCAGCATTCAAAATACTAAGATCATGGCATCCAGTCCCATCACTTCCTGGCAAATAGAAGGGAGAAAAGTGGAAACAGTAACAGATTTTATTTTCTTGGGCTCCAAAATCACTGAAGATGGTGAATGCAGCCATGAAATAAAGATACACGCTCCTTGGAAGGAAGCTATGATAAACCTGGGTAGTGCATTAAAAAGCAGAGACATCACTTTGCTGACAAAGTTTCATATACTCAATGCTGTGGTTTTTCCAGAGTCATGTACAAATACAAGACCTGGACCATAGCGAATGCTGAGTGCTGAAGAACTGATACTTTCAAACTGTAGTGGAGAAGACTTTTGAGAGTCACTTGGACTGCAAGGAGACCAAACCCATGAATCCTAGAAGAAATCTACTTTGAGTATTCATTAGAAGGACTGATGATGAAGCTGAAGCTGAAACTCCGATACTTTAGTACCTGATGTGAAAATATGACTCACTGGAAAAGACCCTGATGCTGGGAAAGATTGAAGGCAAAAGGAGAAGGATTAGTAGAGGATGAGATGGTTAGATAGCAGCCCCAAATCAATGGACATAAATCTGAGCAAACTCCAGGAGACAGTAAAGGACAGGGAAGCCTGACAGGCTTGCAGTCCATGGGGTGTCAGAGAGTCAGTCATGACTTAATGACTGAACAACCACAGCAACAATGTTACAAATGATGTCCATTGATGGTGCACTAGATAAAGATATGGATAGATATAGATATAGATATATCTATATATTTATAATGGAGTTAAATATCGATATATATAGTGGAAAAATAGTCATAAAATGAATGAAATCTTGCTATTTGTGACAATATGGACTGATCTACAGGGTATTTATTATTCTAAGAGAAATATTTTACACAAAGACAAATGATCTCATTTATATGTGGAATCAAATAAACAATATAAAATGAAAACAGATTCGTAGATACAAAGAACAAATAGTGGTTGCTAGAAGGAAGGAAAATAGAAATTTGGGTGAATTAGTTGAAGGGGATTACGAGTGGCAAAGTTCTAGCTATATAATAAGTAACAGGTATATAATCTACAGCAGAAGAAATATTGTGAATAATATTGTAATAACTTTGTATGGGTATAGATGGTTACCAGACTTGTCACAGTTATCATGTTATAACATATGCAAATACTAAATCATTACTGAGTACACTGAAACTAACATATATATATATCTACCATATATGTTAACATATATATGTTATATATATATTAAAATAACTTATATGTATATATCAACTGTATTTCAAATTTTAAAAAGAAACACTTATTAAATCAATGGAAAACTTGTTACTAGTAAACAAATTCCAGAAAAAAATAAATAATATGTTCAAAGTTATAAAGGAACATCTCTGTTGATTTATAATTCTATACCCAATTAAACCACTGTACATAAAGAAAGAAAATAAAAATATTTTGTATGAATAAAAATACAAAACTAGCAAGTTTTCTCTTAAGTTCATAGGCCTTATATTACATATAAGAATACTTGGACTGGAAACACTGGAACATTGCCAAAACCTTGTCAAGCCAGAAATCAAGGTCCATCCTGGACTCTTCAATATCTTTCACTCTTCACCACATATATATTCACTTTTCAACACCTATGTATTGAAATCCTTAAAAATCTCTCCATATTCACAGCCATCACTCTAGTCCAAGTAAAGTCATCTATTCCTACAATTACTGCAATCTTGTCTGTGCCTGTGATATTATTTCTCATGACATTCAATTCTGCACTAAGCCAAGGGGCTTCTTGTACTGGAAGACAAAAGAGAAAACAGATACATAACTGTGGCTGTTTTTGATGCAGAGACTTTTTGTAAATTCCAGGGGAAATGTATGATGAAGGGAAAACTGTACTGAGGTAGAAATTTTGTAATCATTTTGTTTATGGAATACTAAAGTCCTTGAGGTTAATTTGTACTGTGAGAGACAGAGTGTGTGTGTGTGCATGCATGCACGTGTGTAAGTCACTTCAGTTGTGTCTAGCTCTTTGCAACCCTATTGTCAGGAAGCATTTAACAGGAGGCTTCCAGTGTGCTGTTTTGGATGTGTCAGGAATTCTCTGTTCCTTATTAATTCCTGAATATTCAGGAATTAAGAGGAGAGGCAAGCCTCTCCCAGGACTGAGGAATCCAGGCATTTCCTTCGTTAGTTTTTCTATAGGTGATAAGTACCCTCTTCCTTTTTATGAATCATATGGTAAAAGTGGTTATTTACAACTCTCTTTCATATGGATGATCTCACGTTTTCTTTATAACTTGTAAGTTTTGATTTTATCTCTGCTGAAAATAGCTATCTTGTAAGACAGTATGAATACCTACACATTGTTGAATAAAACACCTTTGCTCCATCAGAGCTCTGGTCCCCGTGTCTTTCTTTCTCTCTCTCTCTCTCTCTCCCTCTCTTTTTCAGGCTGATCCCCTGGAGCGCAGAGGCTCTCTGAGTTCACTTTTCTGCCCAGGCCTCTAAGACCCTCTCAAGAAGGTGCTCTGCGCCTTCACCACATCGAGAGGGTGCCTGAGGCCTTTGTGAACAGAGCAAGCCCTGTGCAGGGGCTTTATTGGCTTTCTGTGTAAACCAAGGAATATCAGCCTCTTTCTCTCCTTTACTTTTCTTATCGTCAACCCCAGACCACCAGGTAACAGTCCATTAAAGGACCTCAACACCCTACGGACTGTAGCCCACCAGGCTCCTCTGTCCATAGGATTCTCCAGGCAAGAATACTGGAGTGGGTTGTCATACCCTCCTCCAAGGCATCTTTCCCACCTGGGGATAGAATGCCTATCTCTTAAGTCTCCTGCATTGGCAGGCAGTTTCTTTACCACTAGTGCTACCTGGAAAGCCCCAATTTGTACCATAATTATAAGTAAATAATATAATGATATTAGGGAGTGCTTTTTTGGCAATAAGAAATTGTTGACTTGATTGTTTCATTTTTAGTACAGTTAAGATTTATTTCTATCTCAAAGCTTTCAGCCAAAATTGATTCCTGGGGAAGGAGGGTTCTGCTCTCTAGTTGTGGAGGACAAGTCTGATAGGAACTCAGCCATAATGGTGATATATGACCTGAAGTTCACACCTTCTTCAGCTGCCAGTGAAGGAGATGACGTAGCACCAGGAATCTTTACACATTTTTTTGTCTGGCTTTGGTCTGGGAGTGATTCATTGATCAGAACTACTTGGCTGTCCCTCCCTAAAAGCAATGGGCTCGGGAAACACAGTTTCTGTGTGTCCAGAACAGAGAACTGGATAATCTCTACAGAGTCCGTCTATTCACGCTATACCCCAGTCACTTTCTTTCCTGTGCAGAGAATTTTCCCACCCACTGAGGAAGACAACCCCATTGCACACTAAACACAGAGCCAGGCTATTTCTTTTCTTATCCAGGTCACATGTGATCCTTTTGATCTCATTCTGAGCAGTAAAGACCAGTTTCTGTCACTTTATCAGATGACTAGCAAGGACAGCTCCCTGGCCCCTGGAGTGATCTGGTTAGAGCTGCATTGGGGCTGAACCTGAGTGGGTGGCTTTGTGTCTGATGATATGAAAGAGGAACAGCTCTGGTGGGATCTAAAAGCAGAGGTGGTAAAGAATGGTGTGTGTGTGGCCTTTACAAAAAAGCTTCCTGCCATTAAGAGAACATATGAAAAAACGGATGTGACTCCCACATCCAGAATCAGTTTCATCCTCAAATGTGCACATAATGTGTGGTGATGTATACAGCTTCATGATCCTGGCGTGCTGTGCGAATTGTGATCAACCTCAAGGAGAGTGTGGATCATGACGGTGACTTGTTGCTGTTAAGATGAGGGTGTGTGAGATTGCCACCTGCCCAGCCAAACAAAGGAGTTACTCCTCTGTTTACATTGGGTGGGATTCTTGGGGTAGTTGGGGCTCAGAAAAGGGAGGAAGTGGGGAAAGAGGCTGTGGTGTGAGAACAGAGCGCAGACTGTGTCAGTCTATAAGGGAGGCGACAACCAAGGGGAGAAGTCAGCAAGCCCCCTTCCCCCACGACAGCTAATGACAAATTAGCTGACTTCCAGGTTTTCTTTTTCTCCTCTGTAATCCTCTTATGAAAGCCTCACATATTTAGCGAAGCATGCTAGTATAGCCTCAGGGAAGAAAATAAATAGATTGTATTTATTCCTGTGGTGAGGCAGCGTGGGAGAAGCCGGGGGCTCACAGGGCAGCGATGGAGAGGCCAGCAGTGTGTGTGAGAAGCCTCAAGCCATGCTGAGTGAGCAGCAGCAACGGAAAAAACAGAGCCCTCCTTTCTGGAGGTCCTCAGACAAAATTCTGTACTTGGAGCAGATGGAGTATTTTTCCCACAAATTTACATTGTCAGTCACTAACACTCGTGATGGACAGGGAGGCCTGGCGAGCTGCGATTCACGGGGTTGCAAAGAGTCAGACACGACTGAGCGACTGGACTGAACTGAATGCTCTTGTAGGTTCTGGGGGAGAGAGAACAGAGCCACCACAGCCTCGTGGGGCAAGAGTACCCATGCAAGACAATTGAAAAACACCCTCCTGCTTCCCAGGTGGCAAGTAGCAAAGAATCTGCTTGCCAATACAGGACACACAAGCTTGATCTCTGAGATGGGAAGATTTCCTGGAGGAGGAAAGGGCAGCCCACTCAGTAGTCTTGTGTGGAAAAGTCCATGGAGAGATGAGCCTGCTGGGCTATAGTCCATGGGGTCACCAAGAGTCAGACACGACTAAGTCACTGAACACACACACACACAAGTTATGTCCTATGGTGGTAAGAGCTGTGGATAAAATAGTGTGGTGATGTGATGGCAGGTGCTGGGGGAGAGTTCCGTGCCATTTAAGAGGAGACTGGGGGCCCTCCCCAAGAAGATGACATTTGAGCAGAGAGCTGAAGGAGGTTGTGATTGATCCATACAGATGTCTGCAAGAGAATGTTCTAGGCAAAGGGAACAAGTGAAAAAGACGAGCCTGCAGTGTGCTTGATATTTTTGATAGCTTAGTAAAGAAAGAAGCTCCATATGTCCATGTGACTCACTGCTATCCCTACTGGTATATATTGGCATCAAATCTTATTTTCCACTGAGAAAAATCATTAAATTCATCAGAAACTGAGCATGATTGACCGTTTTTTCCTGAGGATTTAGTCAAGAAATGGAAGAAAAACATGAACATTTTAACTTTTATACCAGAGTTTTCTGATCTTCCATATGGCAAATCTGGAAGCATTTGAGTAAACTCCGGCAAGATATGTCACTATTTGTTTTGGGGGCTTTGTTTTGTCCTTTTTTGTTTGGGGGTCACTTTGGAGGGCCAGGGGTTTGGGAGGTTTTTTGTTTTGTTTTTGAGAGAGAGCAAAAAGACTAGACAACTCTAATAGTTTTTCAAAACAGAGTCCATTCATGATTTGCCTTATTTGGAAGCCATGTTTGGCCACATTAATGCGATACATCTTTTTACTCATCTTTTTACTCAGCGGTCTTCCACCACTGTCATTGAGGCTACTGCAAGAATATGTGCGTTTGGGTCAAGTTGCTCATTTCTGAAAGGAAGATTGAAGGTAAAGTGAAAGTGAAATTGAAGTCACTCAGTTATGTCAGACTCTTTGCGACCCTGTGGACTGTAGCCCACCAGGCTCCTCAGTCCATGGGATTCTCCAGGCAAGAATACTGGAGTGGGGTGCCATTTCCTTCTCCGGGGGATCTTCCCAACCCTGGGATCGAACCCAGGTCTCCCACATATGCAGGCAGGTGCTTTAACCTCTGAGCCACCAGGGAAATGGTGTAATGTTAATAAAGTGTTTCCACAGTCTAGAATTAAGAGTGTCCAAGATTTAATGTCTCTGCAAGCAGAAAGCTGCAGATACCTGGAAATGAAAGAAAGAAAGAAAAAAGAAAGGAAAGGAGAAATGAAAGGAAGAAAGAAAGGGGGGAAATGTAGTGTGCTTTTGATGTAAAAAAAGCCAGTGATTACTTAAACATTTATCTTTATTTGGATGCCAAGAATTATGGAACATCCTGACTTCAAAGGCTGAGGTAGGAAGTGTAACCAACCCTGTCACAGTTCACCCTCAGATAAGAGAGGACTTGTATGGGGAATATCAGAGATCAGGTTTCCAAGCTGAGCAGCTGAATTCATGTAACATCATTTCCTTTGTCTTCAAATCAAAGAAGCTCCCTTTAAGAAGAACTATGACACAGATGCTGTCCATGGCAGGAAAATTAGAATAAATTCATGCCTGATTTTTAAGATCACCTAAATAGAAGTAACCCTTAAAAAACTTAGCTTATTTCTTTCCCTTTCTTTCTTTTTCTTTCCTACCTTGTTTCTTTTCCTTTTCTTTCTTCTTTTTATGTTTACAAATATCTGCAGCTAGCTTGATTCCTCCTATTCTCTCTTTCTTCCTTTCTTTCTCTTTTGTGAATAAATCTTTGCTTTCTCATTAAGTTTAAAAGCATATTAAAATTTACTTTTAAAATCTGCACAAGTTACAATTATGTTAACTTTTTAGGAAATAACCATTTGTTGTTGGTATGAGAAAGCATGACTGAAAGATGCAGTGATTTGTAGAGATTGATTTTACATTCTGTCTCTGAAAAGAAATCAATTTCCATTCAATAGACTACCTTGTATGCACTTCTTATGTATATATGTGTTTACCAGCACTTTCCTAGGAACAAGTCTGTGGCTTTCATCAAATTCTCAAATGGCTTTCAAAGGAATACAAATTTAAATAGCCAAGGCCCACCACCTTAAACCAAACCCTAACTCTACTCTGGGAACAGTTCTATTCTCTCCAGTGGCGTCTGTTAAATTCCTCACATTTCACAAATCTCAGCACCAGAATATGATTCCCACTACCATTTCCAAACCACTCCTCACCAACCATCTTATATCCTGTTTATCCTCATAGCATCACTGTCTTCCACTAACTTCCTTTTCTTTGTCCTTTACCTACTTATAAACCTCATAACCTAATTCTTGGTCTTTCTCTCCACTCCAAGTTCTGCCAGCATTAACAGAAAGTTGACCATATAGGTGAACATTATAGCCAAAACTACCCTCAAACATCTCTTTATTTTTATAATTTCAATGACCTTCCCCATCATTCTAATTCTGTCATCACTTGAAGTGTTCATGTCTGATTTTCCATACTTAAACATCACAATCTAATAATCAAAACTCCTAATCTTCCTACTTTCAACTTAAAAGAATACACAACATGAGAGTTGCAAGTTAAGTTCCATTTGGGGCACAATGAGGATTTCAGCGCAGGAGACAGCACCTCAGAAACGCTGAGAAACTGCTCCAAAAGAGGCAAGGGAGAAGGTCAGTATCTATGTGATTTCAGTGAAGGGAGAATACAAGAAATAAGTTCAGTTCAGGTTAGCCACTGTCATGTCCAACTCTGCAGCACGCCAGGCCTCCCTGTCCATCTCCAACTCCCAGAGCTTGCTCAAATTCATGTCCATCGAGTCAGTGATGCCGTCTGATATATATAACCATCCCGTGGTTATATATATATATACATATATATATATAACTATATACAACCATCTCATCCTCTGTCATCCCCTTCTCCTCCTGCCTTCAATCTTTCCCAGCATCAGGGTCCTTTCCAATGAATCAGTTCTTCACATCAGATAGCCAAAAGGTTAGAGTTTCACCTTCAGCATCAGTCCTTCTAATGAATATTCAGGACTGATTTTCTTTAGGATGGACTGGTTGAATCTCCTCGAAGTCCAAGGGACTCTCAATAGTCTTCTCCATCACCACAGTTCAAAATCATCAATTCTTCAGCACTCAGCTTTCTTTATAGTCCAATTCTCACATCCATACATGACTACTGGAAAAATCATAGCCTTGACTAGATGGACCTTTGTCAGCAAAGTAATGTCTCTGCTTTTTAATATGCTATCTAGGTTGGTCGTAGCTTTTCTTCCAAGGAGCAAAGATCTTTTAATTTCATGGCTGCAGGCACCATCTGAGCCCAAGAAAATAAAGTCTCTCACTGTTTCCAGTGTTTCCCTATCTATCTGCCATGAAGTGATGGGACCAGATGCCATGATCTTAGTTTTCTGAATGTTGAGTTTTAAGCCAGCTTTTAAACTCTCTTCTTTCATTGTCATCAAGAGGCTCTTTAGTTCTTTGCCTTCTGCCATAAGGGTGGTATCATCTGCTTATCTGAAGTTATTGATATTTCTCCCGGCAATCTTGGTTGCCACTTGTGCTTCTCCCAGGCCAGCATTTTGTATGATTTACTCTGCATATAAGTTAAATAAGCAGGGTGACAATATACAGCCTTTCCCAATTTGGAACCAGTCTGTTGTTCCATGTCCAGTTCTAACTGTTGCTTCTTGACCTGCATACAGATTTCTCAGGAGGCATACAAGCAATAAAACACATTTTTCCAGAAGGTTACTACTGGTCTCGTGACATTTTTGTTAGTCATGAGTAACCATGAAGGTTACCATGAAGGGTTTTAGAGCTTTTCTAGTTCAGAGGAGACACAAGAATTGGGCTCATACAATGGCTCCTGAAAGTTTCTAACTATATGAAGAACTGTCCTGCCAGTTTTTCCCTGAGCACAGAGTGCCCCATTTCTGCTCCTTCAGCGGTTGTTGAAAATCAGTAGCTGCAGCAGCACATGATTTAATCATTGTAGAAGTAGATAGCAAGTGCCCATGGCAAGTGCCAGTTTGTAGTTGACAGTGATTCTTCCACTCAGCTATTTACCTAACACCTGTAGCTGCAAAGCAGCCCTATGGGTACAGCAAGAGCTCTGGAACAGGCAGTCTGGGCTTAAGAGAGTTCTACTATGTATAAGATGTATGAACATGAGCAAGTTTTTTAAGCTCTCCAAGTCTTTGTTTTTTCTTTTGGAAATAACAGTTGTTGTTGAGAAAATAATATAACCCGTAACATTTAGCATGATGCATGATGCTACTGAGGAAGCAGGCAGTAAATCACAGTCCTGTTTGTTATTATTTGACCTTGGCAAGATCTCTAGTGACTTCCTTCCTGAAATCTCTTCTTTGTTAACTCATTTCTAAACTCGCTTCCCTCCCTAAACAATGTAGTCTTTCACTTTAGACATTCTCCTGTCAATGTGTGCATTCTTTTACCCTTCTCTGCCTCCACTGCCCTCACTGAACAAAACCCCAGCCCTAGATTGTCATCAAAAAATAAAAAATCTTATGACTTGGTATGCTGTACGGGGACCAGTATAAGTGTTCAATGAATTGTGAGTGAATTAATACTACCGTAAATTCAAGGCCTTCAAAGACCCTCAGAGCTGCTCAGTAGACTTATTTCTTAGTCATCTCTTTCCTTTTTTTCAAACTAGTTTTTTCAAACATTCTCTCCCCTTCTCTATCACACTACCTGATTTCTCAGGAATTGCAGTCTATGTATTTTCCTCTCTCTCCTGTGTCCTACTCTTTTGGACCTTCTCCATAAGCCCTGAATTGCATATGAGTCTCTTTCCTGCCCAGATGCAAACAATACCATACTTCAAAGTCAAATCCATTCTCCTTCTTTATATCCTCTCCAGTTGTTAATTCATTTCTCTTTTTTTCCAATCAAATTTCTTCAAAGTGTTGTTTAAGATTGTCTGTACTTTCTCACCTCCCATGTACTCCTCAATGTGATTTGCACCCTCACCAGACAATTGAAACTGTTCCTGCCAATGTTACTTGCTGCAATAGAAGCTTGACATTTTGTCATCAATTGACATTTTGACCTCTAGATATTTTCCTTTGAATATTTTCTTCCCCTGAGGTTATATATATGTATACATATGTATATATGTATATATACATATATATAATAGCTTTATTGAGATATAATTCACATACCATAAAGTTTACTCTTTTAAAGAAGACAAATCAATGAATGGGTTTTAGTATGTTTACAAAGTTGTGCATTGATCACCATGATCTAATTTCAGAATATTTTGTCACCTCCCAAAAGAGACCTTGTACCCAGTAATGGTCACTCCATATTTTCTCCTGCTCTGGCAAACATGAATCTACTTTCTGACTCCCAAAGTTGCCTATTCTGTTTATTTCATATAATGGACTCATATAACCTATGGCTTTTTGTATTTAGCTTCTTTCACTTAGCACATTTTGAAGGTTCATCTATATTGTAGCATGTATCAGAGCTTCATTAATTTTTGTGCTTGAATAACATCACATGAAGATGTCGCATATGTGTTGTGATTAATTAATTAATGTGCATTTAGATTTATTCCAGTTTTTGGCTACTGTTGAACTCTGGGAGTTGGTGATGGACTGGGAGGCCCAGCGTGCTGTGATTCATGGGGTTGCAAAGAATTGGACATGACTGAGTGACTGAACTGAACTGAACTGAACTGAACTGATGAACTTTCATGTGCAAATTTTTTGAGTATATACCAAGAAGTGAAATTGTTGAGCTACATAGTCACTGGATATGTAACTTTTTGAGGAAATGTCAAGCAGTTTGCCAGGGTATCTGCACCAGCAACATAAAAGGTTCCAATTTCCCCACATCCTTGACAATGTTTGGTATTATCTATAATTTTTAATTATAGCCATTTTAGTTGGTGTGAAATGGTATCTCATTGTAGCTTCAGTTTGCATTTTCCTAATGAATAATGACTTCACTTTCACTTTTCACTTTCATGCATTGGAGAAGGAAATGGCAACCCACTCCAATGTTCTCGCCTGGAGAATCCCAGAGATGGCGGAGCCCAATGGGCTGCCGTCTGTGGGATCGCACAGAGTCGGACACGACTGAAGCGACTTAGCAGCAGCAGTAGCAATGACAATGGGCATCTATTTTATTTGCTTCTGAGCCATTTGTTTATCTTCTTTGGAGAAATATCTGTTTTCTCTTGGTGTCTATGAAATCATACTTTGCTAGTTTTTCACCCTCTCATGTAGGTTCCTTTTCATTTTAAATATTGGTATCTCATTATTTTGTGCCAGATCTTATCCTGAGGTGACCTCATCCATCCCAACTATTCATTAAAATCTAAATATCAAATATGCCTACATCTCTACCTCTTGTTCAGCTCTTTCTTGAGGTCCAGATTTGGCTATCCAACTATATTCTGGACATTTTCATCTGCGTAATCTAAAAACATCTCAAACTGAGCATGATTAAACTTAACCCATTGCTCTCCACCAACTCATATCTGTCCTTCCCATGACACAGTCATTCAACCCAAGGCAACATGCTAGCTATCTTCATCTTCCCCTTTCACTAACCCATGCAAGTGAAATATTCAAGTCCACATTATTCTATTTCTTCAGTTCTCTGATTAGGGTCCTCCACCATGTCCCTGTAATCTTAGGTCAGACCTCTTCATTAACTATCGACTCACAAATTAGAATGGAAAATACTACAGGCTAGCTCCCTTAACACCACTCCCTCCTGTCCTGCCAACATGAACAGAGACTAGTATCTTTAAGGACGATATTTCCCAAGGTACCTTCAATTTGGGTTTTCCATACTGAATTACCAAGCAGAATTATCTCCCAGGGTAAAAGAGAGAAGGAAGCATGATGAGGTGGCAGTCCCTCAGTTCTCCTGAAAGCGCTGGCAAGGAAGCAAATTGCTTATCCTGCAGCACTTTTCCTGGAGACCCTGAGATCCTTATACATGGTTCTTAACCTGTGCTCTGTGTTGACATCATCTGGAGAGGTTTTTTGTTTAATTTTTAATACTATGACTGGACCCTGCTCCAGGGCAAGTAAATACAGTCTCTGGAGGTGCAAATCCAGCATCAGTGGGTTTGTAAAGGTGATGCTGCTGTGCAGCCAACTTAGGGAAAACTTACTTGGATGTCCTATTGGTCCCTAACTTCCTGGTTGTCAAGTCCAACCCACAGAGCAGCCATAGCAGTTTTCCTGAGAGTGGACAAGGCAGTGTGATTATTGAATAGGAGTGGTAGCAGCAAACAGCAATTCTTTGGCCACCCAGCATGGGAATGTGAATTGTGCAATTGTTGTTTTAGGAAGCTCAGACTAGAGTCAGCTTTGCCAGTCCTTCCAACAAGTCTATAAATTGCTTGCTAAGTCACTTCAGTTCAGTTCAGTTCAGTCGCTCAGTCATGTCTGACTCTTTGCAACCCCATGGACTGCAGTACACCAGGCCTTCCTGTCCATCACTAACTCCCAGAGCTTACTCAAACTCATGTCCATTGAGTAGGTGATGCCAACCAACAATTTCACCCTCTGCTGTCTCCTTATTCTCCCACCTTCAATCTTTTCAGCATCAGGATCTTTTCTAATGAGTCAGTTCTTCATATCAGGTGGCCAAAGTATTGAAGTTTCAGCTTCAACATCAGTCCTTCCAATGAATGTTCAGAACTGATTTGCTATAGGATGGACTGGTTTGACCTCCTTGCAGTCCAAGGGACTCTCAAGAGTCTTCTCTTGAAAGAGAAGTTTGAAGCAGAGTTCAAAAGCACCAATTCTTCAGTGCTCAGCTTTCTTTATAGTCCAACTCAGAAAAGTTATTACCAACCTAGACACATTAAAAAGCAGAGACATTACTTTGCCAACAAAAGTCCATCTAGTCAAGGCTACGGTTTTCCCAGTAGTCATGCATAGATGTGAAAGTTGGACTATAAATTCACTTCAGTCTTGTCCAACTCTTTATAACCCCATGGACTAAAGCCTGCCAGGCTCATCTGTCCATGGAATTTTCCAGGCAAAGATACTGGAGTGGGTTGCCATTTCCTCCTCCAGGGGATCTTCCCAACCTAGGGACTGAACCTACGTCTCTTATGTCTCCTGCACTGGCAGGCAGATATTTTGCCACCAGCACCACCTGGGAAGCCCAAGTTGCTTAGTACCCTGTAATAAATCCCCTTCTGGTGAAACTGGCAAAGAATTGTTTAGTTGTCTGCTACTGAACCATACCCAATACAGCTACCTAAAATTCAAGTCAGACTACATCACATTCATGATTTAAATAATTTACTGGTCTACTCTGTTCTTACATTAAATTTAATAAATTACAAGGTCTTTGTGACCTGATATCCTCTTTTTTTTAAGATCCTTTAGAAATATGTATTAAAAGTAATTTAGAAATGCATATCTTCATTGAGGAGCTTTCCTGTTGGCTCAGACATAAAGAATCCACCTGCAATGCAAGAGACCAGGGTTTGATCCCTGGGTCTGGAAGACCCCTGGAGAAGGAAATGGCAACCCACTCCAGTTTTCTTACCTGGAGCATTTCATGAACAGAAGAGCCTGGTGGACTACAGACCATAGTGTTACAAAAAGTTGGACACAACTGAAGCAACTTAGCATGTGTAGTTGATTAATAATGTTGTGTTAGTTTTAGATGTACAGCAAAATGATTCAGTTTTACATATACATACATCTATTCTTTTTCAAATTCTTTTCCCATTTAAGTTGTTGTTACAAAATACTGACCAGAGTTCTCTGTGCTATGCATTAGGTCCTGGTTGATTATACGTTTTAAATATAGCAGTATGTACATATCCATCCCAAATTCCCAATCTACCCCTCCCTCTCACTCTTCCTGCCTGCTAACCATAATTTCATTCTCTAAGTCTGTGAGTCTGCCTCCGTTTTGTAATTCAGTTCATTTGTATCATTTTTTAAAGATTCTGCCTATGAGGTGAGGTGAGGTGAGGTGAAGTCACTCAGTCATGTCCGACTCTTTGTGACCCCGTGGACTGTAACCTACTAAGCTTTTCTGTCCATGTGATTCTCCAAGCAAGAACACTGGAGTGGATTGCCATTTCCTTCTCCAGGGGATCTTCCTGACCCAGGGATCGAACCCAGGTCTCCCACATTGCAGACAGACGCTTTAACCTCTGCGCCACCAGGGAAGCCCAAAAATCTGATGCTCTACCGACTGAGCTATCCGGGCTCTCTGCCTATAAGTAATGTTATATGATATTTGTCTTTCTCTAACTTAATTCACTTAATATGATAGTCATCAGGTCCATGCATGTTGCTGCAAATAGCGTTATTTCACTTTTTGATGGCTGAATAATATTCCATTATATATTTGTATCAGGTCTTCTTTATCTATCCATCCACTGGTAAACATTTAGTTTATCGTGTTTTGGCTATTGTAAACAGTGTTGCAGTGAATANAGCAAGTGCCCATGGCAAGTGCCAGTTTGTAGTTGACAGTGATTCTTCCACTCAGCTATTTACCTAACACCTGTAGCTGCAAAGCAGCCCTATGGGTACAGCAAGAGCTCTGGAACAGGCAGTCTGGGCTTAAGAGAGTTCTACTATGTATAAGATGTATGAACATGAGCAAGTTTTTTAAGCTCTCCAAGTCTTTGTTTTTTCTTTTGGAAATAACAGTTGTTGTTGAGAAAATAATATAACCCGTAACATTTAGCATGATGCATGATGCTACTGAGGAAGCAGGCAGTAAATCACAGTCCTGTTTGTTATTATTTGACCTTGGCAAGATCTCTAGTGACTTCCTTCCTGAAATCTCTTCTTTGTTAACTCATTTCTAAACTCGCTTCCCTCCCTAAACAATGTAGTCTTTCACTTTAGACATTCTCCTGTCAATGTGTGCATTCTTTTACCCTTCTCTGCCTCCACTGCCCTCACTGAACAAAACCCCAGCCCTAGATTGTCATCAAAAAATAAAAAATCTTATGACTTGGTATGCTGTACGGGGACCAGTATAAGTGTTCAATGAATTGTGAGTGAATTAATACTACCGTAAATTCAAGGCCTTCAAAGACCCTCAGAGCTGCTCAGTAGACTTATTTCTTAGTCATCTCTTTCCTTTTTTTCAAACTAGTTTTTTCAAACATTCTCTCCCCTTCTCTATCACACTACCTGATTTCTCAGGAATTGCAGTCTATGTATTTTCCTCTCTCTCCTGTGTCCTACTCTTTTGGACCTTCTCCATAAGCCCTGAATTGCATATGAGTCTCTTTCCTGCCCAGATGCAAACAATACCATACTTCAAAGTCAAATCCATTCTCCTTCTTTATATCCTCTCCAGTTGTTAATTCATTTCTCTTTTTTTCCAATCAAATTTCTTCAAAGTGTTGTTTAAGATTGTCTGTACTTTCTCACCTCCCATGTACTCCTCAATGTGATTTGCACCCTCACCAGACAATTGAAACTGTTCCTGCCAATGTTACTTGCTGCAATAGAAGCTTGACATTTTGTCATCAATTGACATTTTGACCTCTAGATATTTTCCTTTGAATATTTTCTTCCCCTGAGGTTATATATATGTATACATATGTATATATGTATATATACATATATATAATAGCTTTATTGAGATATAATTCACATACCATAAAGTTTACTCTTTTAAAGAAGACAAATCAATGAATGGGTTTTAGTATGTTTACAAAGTTGTGCATTGATCACCATGATCTAATTTCAGAATATTTTGTCACCTCCCAAAAGAGACCTTGTACCCAGTAATGGTCACTCCATATTTTCTCCTGCTCTGGCAAACATGAATCTACTTTCTGACTCCCAAAGTTGCCTATTCTGTTTATTTCATATAATGGACTCATATAACCTATGGCTTTTTGTATTTAGCTTCTTTCACTTAGCACATTTTGAAGGTTCATCTATATTGTAGCATGTATCAGAGCTTCATTAATTTTTGTGCTTGAATAACATCACATGAAGATGTCGCATATGTGTTGTGATTAATTAATTAATGTGCATTTAGATTTATTCCAGTTTTTGGCTACTGTTGAACTCTGGGAGTTGGTGATGGACTGGGAGGCCCAGCGTGCTGTGATTCATGGGGTTGCAAAGAATTGGACATGACTGAGTGACTGAACTGAACTGAACTGAACTGAACTGATGAACTTTCATGTGCAAATTTTTTGAGTATATACCAAGAAGTGAAATTGTTGAGCTACATAGTCACTGGATATGTAACTTTTTGAGGAAATGTCAAGCAGTTTGCCAGGGTATCTGCACCAGCAACATAAAAGGTTCCAATTTCCCCACATCCTTGACAATGTTTGGTATTGTCTATAATTTTTAATTATAGCCATTTTAGTTGGTGTGAAATGGTATCTCATTGTAGCTTCAGTTTGCATTTTCCTAATGAATAATGACTTCACTTTCACTTTTCACTTTCATGCATTGGAGAAGGAAATGGCAACCCACTCCAATGTTCTCGCCTGGAGAATCCCAGAGATGGCGGAGCCCAATGGGCTGCCGTCTGTGGGATCGCACAGAGTCGGACACGACTGAAGCGACTTAGCAGCAGCAGTAGCAATGACAATGGGCATCTATTTTATTTGCTTCTGAGCCATTTGTTTATCTTCTTTGGAGAAATATCTGTTTTCTCTTGGTGTCTATGAAATCATACTTTGCTAGTTTTTCACCCTCTCATGTAGGTTCCTTTTCATTTTAAATATTGGTATCTCATTATTTTGTGCCAGATCTTATCCTGAGGTGACCTCATCCATCCCAACTATTCATTAAAATCTAAATATCAAATATGCCTACATCTCTACCTCTTGTTCAGCTCTTTCTTGAGGTCCAGATTTGGCTATCCAACTATATTCTGGACATTTTCATCTGCGTAATCTAAAAACATCTCAAACTGAGCATGATTAAACTTAACCCATTGCTCTCCACCAACTCATATCTGTCCTTCCCATGACACAGTCATTCAACCCAAGGCAACATGCTAGCTATCTTCATCTTCCCCTTTCACTAACCCATGCAAGTGAAATATTCAAGTCCACATTATTCTATTTCTTCAGTTCTCTGATTAGGGTCCTCCACCATGTCCCTGTAATCTTAGGTCAGACCTCTTCATTAACTATCGACTCACAAATTAGAATGGAAAATACTACAGGCTAGCTCCCTTAACACCACTCCCTCCTGTCCTGCCAACATGAACAGAGACTAGTATCTTTAAGGACGATATTTCCCAAGGTACCTTCAATTTGGGTTTTCCATACTGAATTACCAAGCAGAATTATCTCCCAGGGTAAAAGAGAGAAGGAAGCATGATGAGGTGGCAGTCCCTCAGTTCTCCTGAAAGCGCTGGCAAGGAAGCAAATTGCTTATCCTGCAGCACTTTTCCTGGAGACCCTGAGATCCTTATACATGGTTCTTAACCTGTGCTCTGTGTTGACATCATCTGGAGAGGTTTTTTGTTTAATTTTTAATACTATGACTGGACCCTGCTCCAGGGCAAGTAAATACAGTCTCTGGAGGTACAAATCCAGTGTCAGTGGCTTTGTAAAGGTGATGCTGCTGTGCAGCCAACTTAGGGAAAACTTACTTGGATGTCCAATTGGTCCCTAACTTCCTGGTTGTCAAGTCCAACCCACAGAGCAGCCATAGCAGTTTTCCTGAGAGTGGACAAGGCAGTGTGATTATTGAATAGGAGTGGTAGCAGCAAACAGCAATTCTTTGGCCACCCAGCATGGGAATGTGAATTGTGCAATTGTTGTTTTAGGAAGCTCAGACTAGAGTCAGCTTTGCCAGTCCTTCCAACAAGTCTATAAATTGCTTGCTAAGTCACTTCAGTTCAGTTCAGTCGCTCAGTCATGTCTGACTCTTTGCAACCCCATGGACTGCAGTACACCAGGCCTTCCTGTCCATCACTAACTCCCAGAGCTTACTCAAACTCATGTCCATTGAGTAGGTGATGCCAACCAACAATTTCACCCTCTGCTGTCTCCTTATTCTCCCACCTTCAATCTTTTCAGCATCAGGATCTTTTCTAATGAGTCAGTTCTTCATATCAGGTGGCCAAAGTATTGAAGTTTCAGCTTCAACATCAATCCTTCCAATGAATGTTCAGAACTGATTTGCTATAGGATGGATTTGTTTGACCTCCTTGCAGTCCAAGGGACTCTCAAGAGTCTTCTCTTGAAAGAGAAGTTTGAAGCAGAGTTCAAAAGCACCAATTCTTCGGTGCTCAGCTTTCTTTATAGTCCAACTCAGAAAAGTTATTACCAACCTAGACACATTAAAAAGCAGAGACATTACTTTGCCAACAAAAGTCCATCTAGTCAAGGCTACGGTTTTCCCAGTAGTCATGCATAGATGTGAGAGTTGGACTATAAATTCACTTCAGTCTTGTCCAACTCTTTATAACCCCATGGACTAAAGCCTGCCAGGCTCATCTGTCCATGGAATTTTCCAGGCAAAGATACTGGAGTGGGTTGCCATTTCCTCCTCCAGGGGATCTTCCCAACCTAGGGACTGAACCTACGTCTCTTATGTCTCCTGCACTGGCAGGCAGATATTTTGCCACCAGCACCACCTGGGAAGCCCAAGTTGCTTAGTACCCTGTAATAAATCCCCTTCTGGTGAAACTGGCAAAGAATTGTTTAGTTGTCTGCTACTGAACCATACCCAATACAGCTACCTAAAATTCAAGTCAGACTACATCACATTCATGATTTAAATAATTTACTGGTCTACTCTGTTCTTACATTAAATTTAATAAATTACAAGGTCTTTGTGACCTGATATCCTCTTTTGTTTTAAGATCCTTTAGAAATATGTATTAAAAGTAATTTAGAAATGCATATCTTCATTGAGGAGCTTTCCTGTTGGCTCAGACATAAAGAATCCACCTGCAATGCAAGAGACCAGGGTTTGATCCCTGGGTCTGGAAGACCCCTGGAGAAGGAAATGGCAACCCACTCCAGCTTTCTTACCTGGAGCATTTCATAAACAGAAGAGCCTGGTGGACTACAGACCATAGTGTTACAAAAAGTTGGACACAACTGAAGCAACTTAGCATGTGTAGTTGATTAATAATGTTGTGTTAGTTTTAGATGTACAGCAAAATGATTCAGTTTTACATATACATATATCTATTCTTTTTCAAATTCTTTTCCCATTTAAGTTGTTGTTACAAAATACTGACCAGAGTTCTCTGTGCTATGCATTAGGTCCTGGTTGATTATACGTTTTAAATATAGCAGTATGTACATATCCATCCCAAATTCCCAATCTACCCCTCCCTCTCACTCTTCCTGCCTGCTAACCATAATTTCATTCTCTAAGTCTGTGAGTCTGCCTCCGTTTTGTAATTCAGTTCATTTGTATCATTTTTTAAAGATTCTGCCTATGAGGTGAGGTGANTCCCAAATTCCCAATCTATCCCTCCCTCTCACTCTTCCTGCCTGCTAACCATAATTTCATTCTCTAAGTCTGTGAGTCTGCCTCCGTTTTGTAATTCAGTTCATTTGTATCATTTTTTAAAGAGTCTGCCTATGAGGTGAGGTGAGGTGAGGTGAAGTCACTCAGTCATGTCCGACTCTTTGTGACCCCGTGGACTGTAACCTACTAAGCTTTTCTGTCCATGTGATTCTCCAAGCAAGAACACTGGAGTGGATTGCCATTTCCTTCTCCAGGGGATCTTCCTGACCCAGGGATCGAACCCAGGTCTCCCACATTGCAGACAGACGCTTTAACCTCTGCGCCACCAGGGAAGCCCAAAAATCTGATGCTCTACCGACTGAGCTATCCGGGCTCTCTGCCTATAAGTAATGTTATATGATATTTGTCTTTCTCTAACTTAATTCACTTAATATGATAGTCATCAGGTCCATGCATGTTGCTGCAAATAGCGTTATTTCACTTTTTGATGGCTGAATAATATTCCATTATATATTTGTATCAGGTCTTCTTTATCTATCCATCCACTGGTAAACATTTAGTTTATCATGTTTTGGCTATTGTAAACAGTGTTGCAGTGAATACTGGGGTGCATGTATACTTTCAGACCAAGTGCTTCTTTGGATATATGCCCAGCAGTTGGATGGCTGTATCATATGGTAGCTCTGCTTTCAGTTTAACGGATANGATGGCTGAATAATATTCCATTATATATTTGTATCAGGTCTTCTTTATCTATCCATCCACTGGTAAACATTTAGTTTATCGTGTTTTGGCTATTGTAAACAGTGTTGCAGTGAATATTTGGGTGCATGTATACGTTCAGACCAAGTGCTTCTTTGGATATATGCCCAGCAGTTGGATGGCTGTATCATATGGTAGCTCTGCTTTCAGTTTAAGGGATACTGTTCTCCATAGTGGCTATACCAATTTACAGTTCCACCCACAGTACAAGAGCCTTTATGCCAAACCCTCTCCAGTATTTATTGTTTGTAGATTTTTGATGATGACCATTCTGACTGGCGTGAAATGATATCTCACTGTAGTTTCATTTACATTTCTCTAATAATTAATGACACAAATAGTCAGACATGACTTAGCGGCTAAATAACAACCACAGTTAGTAATGTTGAACATATTTTCATGTGCCTCTTGACTATCCATATGTCTTCTTTGGACAAATGTCTATTTAGATCACCTGCCCAATTTTTGATTGAGTTGTTTGTTTTGATGATATTGAGCTGTATTTGTTGTTTGCAAACTTTGGAGGATAAATCCTTATTGGTTGCATCATTTGCAAATATTGTCTCCCTCTCTGTGGGTTGTCTTTTGTTTTCTTTATGGTTGCTTATACAAAAGTTTTTGACTTCAATTATGCTCTATTTGTTTATTTTTGCTTTTATTTCCATTACTCTGGGAGACAAATCAAAAAGGGAATTGCAATTGAAGTCAGAGCATTTTCTGCCTATGTTTTCTTTTAAAAGTTTTGCAGTATCCAGTCTTACATTCAGCTCCTTAATACATTTGGTGTTAATGTTGCAATTTCATTTTTTACATATATTATAGCTATCCAGTTTTCTCCACACCATTTATTGAAGAGATTGTCTTTCCTCCATTGTATATTCTTACCTACTTTGTCATAGATTAGTTGACCACAGATGCATAGATTTATCTTTGGACTTTCTATTCTGTTCCATGGATATATTTTTCTGGTTTTGTCCCAGTGCCATCCTGTTTTGACTACCATAGCTTTGCACTAGAGTCTAAAGTCAAGAAGCCTGATTCCTCCAGCTCTGCTTTTCTTTCTCAAAATTACTTTGGCTATTTGAGGTCTTCCACACAAATAGCAAATTCTTTTCTACTTCTTGAAAAATTCCATTGCTAATTTGGTAAGGATTTCAGTGAATCAGTAGATTGCCCTGGGTAGTATAATCATTTTGACAATATTGATTCTTCTGATCAAATATATTGTATATCTTTCTACCATTTGTGTTGTCTTCAATATCTCNGACCAACCTAGATAGCATATTGAAAAGCAGAGATATTACTTTGCCAACAAAGGTCTATGTAGTCAAGGCTATGGTTTTTCTAGTGGTCATGTATGGAAAGAGTTTGACTGTGAAGAAAGTTGATCACCAAAGAATTGATGCTTTTAAACTGTGGTGTTGGAGAAGACTCTTGAGAGTTCCCTTGGACTGCAAGGAGATCCAACCAATCCACTCTGAAGGAGATCAGCCCTGGGATTTCTTTGGAAGTAATGATGCTAAAGCTGAAACTCCAGTACTTTGGCCACCTCATGCAAAGAGTTGACTCATTGGAAAAGACTTTGATGCTGGGAGGGAGTGGGGGCAGGAGGAGAAGGGGACGACAGAGGATGAGATGGCTGGATGGCATCACAGACTCGATGGACGTGAGTCTGAGTGAACTCTGGGAGTTGGTGATGGACAGAGAGGCCTGGTGTGCTGCTATTCATGGGTTTGCCGAGTCAGACACAACTGAGCGACTGAATTGAACTGAACTGATTGAACAACTTTAAGATTTTCTATGTATAGTATCATGTTACCTTCAAACAGTGACAATTTTGCTTCCTCCTTTCCAATTTGGATTCCTTTCTTCTTCTTCTCCTCCTCCTCCTCCTTCTCCTCTTCCTCCTCTGATTGCTATGGCAAGGACTTCCAAAAGCTATGTTAAATAAAAGTGGTGAGAGTGGACACATTGTCTTGTCCCTGATTTTAGAGGAAACATATTCAGCTTTTCATCACTGAGTACAATGTTAGCAGTATGTATGTGTGTGCTCAGTTTTGTCCAACTCTTTGCAGTCCCATGAACTGTAGCTAATCAAACTCCTCTGTCTATGGAATTTTTCAGGCAAAAATACTGGAGTGGGTTGCGATTTCCTTCTCCAGATGATGTTAGCTGTAGGTTTGTCATATATGGCCTTTCCTGTGTTGAGGTATGCTTCCTCTATGCTCACTTTCTGGAGAGCTTTATTATAAAATAGGTGTTGAATTTTGTCAAAAACTGTTTCTTCCTCTATTGAGAAGATCATGTGGCTTTTATTTTTCAGTTTGTTGATGTGGTGTATCACATCGATAGATTTGTGGATACTGAAATATATTTGCATTCCCACTTGATTATGGTGTATGATTCTTTTAATGTGTTATTGGATTGGATTGCTAGTATATTGTTGAGGATTTTTGAGTGTATGTTCATCACTGACATTGGCATGTAGTTTTTCTTTTGGGGGTATCTTTTTCTGATTTTGGTACCAGAGTCATAGTGACCTCATAGGATAAACTTGGGAGTGTTTTTTCCTCTGAAATTTTTTGAAGTAACTTTAGAAGAATAGGAGTTAACTCTTCTTTAAATGTCTGATAGTATTTGCCTGTGAAGTCATCTAGTTCAGAACTTCTGTCTGTTGGGAGTTTTCAAATCACATTTTCAATTTTAATATTTGCAATTGGTACACTTGTATTTTCTATTTCTTCCTTGTTCAGTCTTGTACACTTGTATTTTCTATTTCTTCCTTGTTCAGTCTTGGGAGATTGTATCTTTCTAAGAATTTGTCTGTTTCTTTCAGGTTGTCTATTTTATTGGCACATAGTTTTTTGTAGTAGTCTCTGTTGATAATTCCAATTTCTGGCTTTGATATTATATTTGTGTGCAGATAATTTTCTACCTTTATTATATTTTGCATTTGCTGGTGCACGTTTCCATTTACAATTTTATTGTTTCTAGTTATAACCTTTTCTTCTCCATTTAGAGAAGTTCCTTTAGCATTTGTTGCAAAGCTGGTCTGGTGATGCCAAACTCTATTAGTTTTTGTGTGTCTATAAAACTTTTAATCTCTCTCCAAATCTGAATGAGAGCCTTGCTTGGTAGGGTATTCTTTATTAGGTTCTTCCCTTTTATCACTTTAAATATATTATGCCATTCCCTCCTGGCCTGCAGAGTTTTTGCTGAGAAATCAGCTGATAGCCTTATGGCCATTCCCTTGTACATTATTTGTGGTTTGTCTCTTGTTACCTTTAATATTCTTTTCTTTGTCTTTAATTCTTTTCAGTTTGATTACTAATGTGTCTCAGTATGTTCCTCCTTGGATTTATACTCCTTGGGACTGTCTGTGCTTTCTACACTTGGGTGACTGTTTCCTTTTCCATGTGAGGAAAGTTTTCAGCTATTATCTTTTCAAATATTTTCTCAGATCCTTTTGCTCTCTCTTCTCCTTCTGAGACTCTTATAATGTGAATTTTGGTGCTTTAATGTTTTCCTAGAGGTCTCATTTCTTTTCATTCTTTCTAGAGGTCTCATTTCTTTTCATTCTTTTTTCCTTTTTTTTTTTTTTTTGTTTCATAGCAGTGATTTCCATCATTCTATCTTACACCTCACTTTTCTGTTCTTCTGCTTCAGTTGCAGAAGTCAATCTTCTGTGATTGACTCCTTCTAATATATCTTTTATTTTGGTTATTGCATTGTTCACCTATGTTTGTTTGTTCTTTAGCACTTATAGGACTTTGTTAAAATATTTCTTGCAACTTATCGGTCTTTTCCTCCATTCTTTTTCTGAGATCCTGGATTATCTTCACTTTTTTCATCCTAAATTATTTTTTTCTAGTAAGTTGCCTATCTCCATTTCACTCTGTTTTTCTTCTGGGATTTTATCTTGTTCTTTCATCTGGAACATATTTTTCTGCCATCTCATTTTGTCTAAATTTCTGTGATTGCTGTTTTTGTTCAACAGGGTGCTGGACTATATTTCTTGTTTGCCCTCTAGTGGATAAAGCTATCTAAGAGGCTTGTGCAAGCTTCCTTATGGGAAGGGCTGGTTCCTGCCCAGTGGTTGTTGAAGCTGGTTCTTGTCCTTCTGGTGGGCAGAACTGTGCTCAGGCAGACTAAACCACTTGCCTGCTGATGGGTGGGGCTGCGTTCCCATCTTTTCTATCGTCTGGCCTAAGGCATCCCAGCACTGGAGCCTGCAGGCTGCTGAGTGGGGATGATGATGCACTCCAGGTGGGCTCATGCCAATGGGTGTTATCCAGAACTGCTGCTGCCAGTGCCTTCGACCCCGTTGTGAGCCAGAGCAGCCCCCTACCTCTGCAGGAGACCCTCCAATATTAGCAAGTAGGTCTGGCACATTCTCTTATGGGGTCACTTTTTCCCCTGGGTCTTTGTGTGCATGAGACCTTGTGTGTGCCCTCCAAGAATATAGCTTCCATTTCCCCCAGTCTTGTGAAATTCCGTGATCACACCTTGCTGGCTTTCAAAAGTAGGTTCTCTGGTGTCACCTCTCTTATTGCTGGATCCCTAGGCTGGAAAGCCCAATATAGGGCTCAGAAATCTCACTCCTTTGGGAAAACATCTGTGGTATAATTGTTTTCTAGTTTGTGGTTTATTCATCTGGTAGATGTGGGACTTGATTTTATCACAGTCTTGCCTCTCCTCTTGTTATGACTTTGTCTTTGGATATAGTGTATCTTTTTTGGTAGATTTCAGCTTTTTTTTGGGAGGGGGGCCAATGGTTATTCAGTGGTTAGTCCTGACTTTGGTGTTCTCATAAGAAGGGGTGAGCTCATATCCTTTTCCTCCACCATCTTGAAATAATCTCCCCTCAGTGATTTTTTATACTTTATTCTTATTTCTCAAATATTTTTCAAAAAAACATGTATTTGTCTATCAGAAAAAAAAAGAAAAGAAAGCTGTGGTATATATACACACTGGAGTATTACTCAGCCCTTAAAAAGAATAAATTTGACTCAGTTCTAATGAGATGGATGAAACTGGAGCCAATTATACAGAGTGAAGTAAGTCAGAAAGAAAAACACCAATACAGTATTCTGACACATATATGTGGAATTTAGAAAGATAGTAATGATGACCCTGTATGTGAGACAACAAAAGAGACACAGAGGTATAGAATGGACTTTTGGCCTCTGAGGGAGAGGGAGAGGGTGGGATGATTTGGGAGAATGGTACTGAAACATGTGTACTACCATATAAGAAAAATTTAAAAATAAAAAATAAATAAATAAAAGCTAGTTTGAATACCTGTAAAAAAATAATAATAAAGAGAGCTTCACTGTAGGAGAAAGAATTTTATGTTTACAAGAGAAAATAGAATCATATATACACCACCCTCCTTAGAGAACAATGCCTTTTAAAGTCAGGATTCTTTCTGGGTGACTTAATGGATATGTGTTACCCATTAACAATTTCCTTTTGTGTAAGTCACTTTGGTCATTGCTATGGACTTTATGATGGCTAGAGGGTGAAAGGATATATTGCAAAGATGTGAAGAAATTCAAATATCCTATGAAGTGTTTATTTGCTTGGCCTGCTGAGTAAAAGTAAAAGAATCCTAAACAAAGAAGAGAGATAAAAGCACACCTAAGGAAATTAGGAGAAATCATCAATAATTCTGCTATCTTCTTCAGCTTCCTTTGTCTCTTGCATGAATAGGATGTGTCATAGCAAAAGGAAAAGCAATTTGGTATTGACTAATGCACATACTGATAAAAAAAAAATCATCAAAACATGTTCTACCATGCACCAGAAGCCATGGGAGGAGCTTTAGGTAATAGATAAATATCATTATAATCTCTTAGAGTATCTTATCTGGCTTTCAATAACCCTGTGTGATGGAATTCCTGCCTCATCACTTTATAGGTAGGAAAACTGAGGGTCTGGGAAAATCAAGTTATCTTGCTCAGGTCAGCATAATTTATAAGTAGCAAACAAGGTTTCTTAGCCAGACTTTAGTATTCTCTTAAGCTCTTTTCATGAAACATTTAATTTTCTAAATCCTATTTTATTGTGATATGAACACTGTAGATAACCTTTACCCTCAATAAATTTTAAGTGCACAGTATGTATCATTGACCATGGGTACAGTGTTGTACATCAGAGCTCTAGAGCTTATTTCACTTTGCTTACCTAAAACTTTATGCTCAATGATTAGTAACTTCACAGTTTCCCCACCTCTGGCCCTTGGTATTCACTTTCCATTCTTCAAGTCTGTGAATTTGACTATTTTGGATACCTCATATAAGTGGAATCATGTCATATTTGTCTTTCTGTGACTGACTTATTACACTGAGCATAATATCCTTAAGATTCACACATGTTGTCACATATTGAAAAATGTCCTTCTTTTGTAAGACTGAAAAATACCACATTTCCTTTATCCATCATAGTTCCTTTATCCATTCATCAATCAATGGACATTTAAATTGTTCCCACATCTTGGCTATTGTGAATAATGCTACAGTGAACATGGGAGTGCTAATACCTCTTTAATACCTTTCTTTTGGATAAATACTCAGAAATAGGATTCCTGGATCAGATGGTAGTTCTATTTTTAACTTTTTGAGAAGCTTCAATACTTTTTCCAGAGTACTTTCCAGAGGTGAAAGACTTGTGTATTGAAAATGACAAAATATTGACAAAATAATTTAAAGAAGACACAAACAAAAAGATATTCCACTTTCATGAACTGGAAGACTTAATATTGTTATCATGCCAATTCTACCCAAAGAAATCTACAGATTCAATGTAGTCTCTATCAAAATTTCAATGGGACTTTTTACAAAAACAGGAAAAAAAAATTCTACCATGCATATGGAACCACAAAAGACCACAAGTTGCCAAATCTACGCTGAGAAAAAATAAAGCTGGAAGCATCACACTTTCTGCTTTCTAAATATATTGAAAAGCAACAGTAATGTATGTTTTGAAAAGAAAATTCACAGAAATCATTCAGATCTTAATGCCATGTCTGCAAGTGTAAGGAAGAAGGAGAAGAGGGGTGAGGGACAAGAACAACAAATGGAGAGTTTCAAGGGAGTGAGTAGTCTGAGTGGCCTCCCTCATCGCTTCCTTACAAAAGCAAATTTGAAGAAACTCTCCCTTTTGGGAACAAATACAATGGTTAGCACAATGTGTGTGTGTGTGTGTGTGTGTGTGTGTGTGTGTGTGTGTGTGCTCATTCATTCTATGGAATCAGGAAAGAATCCCTTCCCTTCTGTTGGTTCCAGGAAAGGAGCATCCTGGAACCAAGTCAGCCTAAACCAAGGGGTCAGCAAGTGTGTCTTTGCTGTCTTCTTCTGCCTTCCAGAGTTTGGGGAGCTCACTACACTGCTCATTTTTAGTTGAGAAATTCAACCTATAGTAAATTTCTACTTTTAAAACATAAAGCAATGCTAAAGTAAATAATAAACATAAGGAAAAGGAAATTCTCACCTCTAAATTTTTCCCCACTCTACCACCTTCATTTTTTCTCTAAAGGTGATTCTGGGGAACAGTAGCATTGTTCCTACATGGCTGAGATTCCTGCCCAGAATACAGCCTCCCTTCCTTACTTTCAGCAGTCAGTTTTAAAGACCGCTCAACTTTAAATACACACAATTACATCATATACATGGATGTTCATTGTAGCACTTTAGATGACTATAAAAAATTGAGGGAAAAGATGCCAATCAATAGGAGTGATAAATAAATCATGAAAGAGCCATACCCTGGAACAAAAAACAACAATTAAAAATTTAAAAGTGGACTTTGAACAGGAACATTTAGAAACAGCCGCCTAACAACAGAAACCAAAGAGGAATTCAAGAGCCTCTTGAAGAAGGTGAAAGAGAGTGAAAAAGCTGTCTTGAAACTCAGCATTCAAAAAAGAAGATCATGACATCCAGTCCCATCACATGGGGAAACAATGGAAACAGTGACAGACTTTACTTTCTGGGGCTCCAAAATCACTGCAGATGGTGACTGAAATTAAAATTTCAGCCAAGAAATTAAAAGACGCTTGCTTCTTGGAAGAAAAGCTATGACCAACCTAGACAGCATATTAAAAAGCAGAGACATTATTTTGTCAACAAAGGTCTGTCTAGTCAAGGCTATGGTTTTTCCAGTAGTCATGTATGGATATTAGAGTTGGACTATAAAGAAAGCTGAGCACTGAAGGATTGATGCTTCTGAACTATGGTATTGGAGAAGACTTTTGAGAGTCCCTTGGACTGCAAGAAGATCCAATCAGTCCATCATAAAGGAAATCAGTCCTGAATATTAATTGGAAGGATGGATGCTGAAGCTGAAACTCCAATACTTTGGCCACCTGATGGGAAGAACTGACTCTTTAGAAAAGACCCTGATGCTGAGCAAGACTGAAGGCGGAGGAGAAGGGGACGACTGAGGACGAGATGGTTGGATGGCATCACCGACTCAATAGACGTGAGTTTGAGCAAGCTCCTGGAGACGGTGAAGGCCAAGGAAGCCTGGCGTGCTGCAGACAACGGGGTTTCAAAGAGTTGGACACAACTGAGAAACTGAACAAACAATGAGCAACAGCAACACCCTTCCTCATTAGGGTCCTGATTCCTGTCTAAGAGGGAATTTAGGTTGGGGAGAAAGCTTTTTTAGCCGAAATAGCTAATAACAGTGCTCTTCAACCCGAATCCTTACAGGGGACTGACAAAAGTGAAGTGGCGAAGCATCTGGCAATATAAGAAGCAAATGACCCGCATGAACTGAAGGAGGTCAACACGATTAAACTCTGCTAGTGAGAGATTTAAACTACTGTTGCTACTGCCTTGACTATTTTGCTGCTGCTCCATCCAGGCATCCCACATATTCATGTTCTCTCTCTCTTCCTGCTTTCAGCTTAAAGGCTCATCTGAAATCAGTCATTTACAGCTTATGGGAATGTGTTTCAGAGCCAATGCAGGCCTGGCTGCATCAGTCAGGCACCTATTCCCAGAAGTTCCTGGGCTAGAGTATTTAAAATAATCATGCAGTGGAATTGCTTTTTGCTGTTTCCATCATTTTTAACATTTTTGTTACAAGTGCATTGTTTTATGCTAGAGAGAGTCAGTTGTGTTTTTACGGACTGGGCTGACAAGATAAGGATAATTTTCTAATATTGTTCAGTGGGAAGGACGTGACCCAAATTTCAAAATTACTAACATTCACATTAGAAAGGGATATGCTTCTAAATTTTGAACTACATGGATGCTACCTCAGAAATTAAAGGTGGTTAACCACCACAGAGCATTCTTGAAGAGACATTTTTGCCTTTGGAATAAGGATCTGAGTATCATTGCTGAAGGCAATGGGAAACCACTGAAGTCGTGAAGAAAAGTGACAAAAATAAAAGTGACACTTACAGAAAATCAATTTGTTAGTGGAGAGTGGCCTGGAAAGGATGGGGGTAGATGCAAGCAGATTAGAAAGTTCCTGTGTGTATAGTCACTAAAATGCACACTTTCCACACCTAGCCTCACTCATCACAATAATCTGCCATAGATATTTTGATATTTATTTCACAGATGAGAGAACTGAGGTTCAAAGAAAGCAGCTCTTGTAGTATCACATTGCTATTAAATATCAGCACCAATCTGAGAAAAAAGAGAGTATAGAGTAAATGTATAACCTCCTAGGACCTAGGATCAGTTACTTTGATGATTCTCTCCCTAAAGCAATGCTTCCAACTTGACTGAGCACTGGAATCACTTGAACAACATTTTAGAATACCAGCCCAGCATTCCACACCAGAAAGATCTGATTCTCAGTCAGGTTTGTGAAGCTCTGTTGTCATCCTTGTGATCTTCTGGTCATTTTATTGAAAGAGAAACTAGCTGAAGAGGCATTAGACTTGTTAAATTTGAGATACTGGCAAGGACCCAGTAGACTCTTTGCATAATTTAGCTAGAGACATGAAACCAGAGCTGGGAAGCAATGTCAGGAGGCAGGGGGCAGATGCCCCACCCCTCCACCCAGGGTAAAGCAATTGGAGATTTATTCCCTACTGACTGAAACTCTAAGAGGAGAATAGCAGGACAATTGAGAGAGGAGACGGGCCCTGCCCAGACCACATTTTTCTAGTTCTCAAAGTCAGGAGAACTCCCTGACCACATATGAGCAGAAAAGCTCCTTGGAGGTCCAAGAAGAGTGATGCTGACTAAAGCCAGGCTACCCACAGGCCTCTTCGGTAGAGTGCATCTTAGCCGAGTTGCGTGTGCACACATGGGAAGATCCTGAGATTCACCAAACTACGGAGTGTGAACCAGGTAAATCAAAATGATTGGCCAGAGAAAACTTGGACAAAATACCCCATAAAGTAATTCAAATTGCAAAGCGGGCGCAATGCAGGGACTTTCCTTCTGAGTCTGCCTGTATCTATCCACACATACTATACTTTTTTCCTCTCACTAAATATTTTCCTTGGTTCACTGCTTTCTGTCTTTGTGGAAATTCCTTTCTGCAAAACTGAAGGGCCAGGGCCATTGTCACTGACCTCTGGTCGAGTGGCTGGAGGCTGGGGCTTTCACCCCCATCACCCAGCCCAGGCTCTAGGTGGAAACCCAAGCCCCGCTCCAAGCCATGGCACGCTGAGGCCGCCCGAGAGCATCAGGACTCAGTTCAGTCGCTCAGCTGAGTCCAACTCTGCGACGCTATGAATCGCAGCACGCCAGGCCTCCCTGTCCATCACCAACTCCTGGAGTTCACTCAAACTCATGTCCATCGAGTTGGTGATGCCATCTAGCCATCTCATCCTCTGTCATCCCCTTCTCCTCCTGCCCCCAATCCCTTCCAGCATCAGGGTCTTTTCCAATGAGTCAGCTCTTCACATGAGGTGGCAAAAGTATTGGAGTTTCAGCTCCAGTATCAGTCCTTCCAATGAACCCCAGCACTGATCTCCTTATGATGGACTAGCTGGATCTCCTTGCAGTCCAAGGGACTCTCAAGAGTCTTTTCCAACACCACACCCCAAAGCATCAATTCTTCTGTGCTCAGCATTCTTCGCAGTCCAACTCTCACATCCATTCATAACCACTGAAAAAACCATAGCCTTGACTCGATGGACCTTTGTTGGCAAAGTAATGTCTCTACTTTTTAATATGCTATCTATGCTGGTCATCAGGACTAAAAGAATACATTTAGGATTGATTTGCATGGAGGCGGTAACTGGTGTCACAAAAGGTCTCTTGGGAAGAAATAAAGGGGGAGGGATAGATGCTGAAAGCAGAACTTCAATAAATGCCCACAGAGATGGAAAGGGCAGAAGAAGAAACAGGGAGACACAACTGAAACATCCTTCTTTAAACAGAAGGAGAACCAGGAAGATAAACTGCCTCAGGAGTCAAATAGGGGGAGTCCAGTCCTAAATTCATTAAAGGCAATGGTCACAAAGGAAAATTCTGGATTTAATAATTGAAAAGTTACTGATAGACCCTGAGATTATTATTTGGGATAGAAAGCAGATGATAGGGAGTTGATGTACTCAGTGAGAAATGGAAGGAAGCAGATATCAGGCTCAGGAAGTCTAGTTATGAAAGAAGGGAAGAAAAAATAGTAGCATCTGGACCACAAATCTCAGTGGAGGGTGTTCTAATTGTTATTGTCATTGGAGTATTTGGAGAATGTTGAGTAAGTGCAAATGCATAATATTAAATTTATGAAACAATTTACCCAAAGCCAGAAAAAGTATCCCCAGTACTAAACATAGTTTGGTTATGGTAACAACAAATGTTTAATGAATTTGATCTATTAAATTTGATGAAGAGGCTAAGAACAGGATTCAGTATAAAGTTCAAAAATTAAGTTTGGGATCATGTTGGGATCAGACCAAAGGAGAGGTGTTCCTGGGGCTCTGGACATCAAGTTTAATGCTTCATAGATGTACACATGTGACCATCTGCTTCAAAGAAGGAGAGGAAAGGCACACAGTTTATCATCTCACAAAACAGTAACAAAAATTAAAGTATGCATGTGAAAGTGTCCTCTAAGCTATGACAGTCATTATTCATAAATTTATTTTAATCCTATGTGATGTAATACAAGACTAATAAGGGCAGAGAAAGTCTTTGATTCATAGCTTTAACCCCTGTATGTAGAACAGTACCTATTATGTAGCAGACGCTTGTTCATTGCTTATCAGTTGAAGAATGGTCATCCCTTATATATAAAATAAGTTAAATCAATAGAAAACTCTGTGGAGTGATTTAGTCCTACTCCTTAAAATGTCAGGCTATCCTTAGAGAAATTTAATTTAAAGATTCTGAAAATAATATACAGTCACACATATGAAAGGGTGTTTAAAAACTGAGATGGTAGAATACACAAATCATTTCTTTAAAGATAACTTCAAGACCTATGTCCTTAGTTAACTGCCATTAATACTTGAAAATCAAGTTAAGCATTATCTCCTCCAAAAAGTCTGCCTTGACTACCCAGTCTCAGCTAAATACTCACCACACCCCCACCACCGATCCACCACACCCAGACCTTCTGTAGGACAGTGAGAATATCTCTTTCACAGCACCTTTCCTGTTGCTTTGAAATGTACTGGTGTCATCCCACCGGTCTTTAGTCCCTTTAGGTCAATTAGTGAAAGTGAAAGTGAAGTCGCTCAGTCATGTGCGACTCTTTGCGACCCCATGAGCTGTAGCCTACCAGGTTCCTCTGTCCATGGGATTTTGCAGGCGATAGTCCTGGAGACGATTGCCATTAGGTCAATTGGGTTGTCTTATTCTTCTAATGGCTGCTATTTCCTAACATAGTATCTGGCACGTAGTAGATGCTAAATAAGTTTTCACTGGAGTGAACTGAATTCATGATGACTTTCGCAGATGGTATCAATTTTATAACCTAATTCACTTATGCATTAGCTTTCAGCCAGTTTTTTAGCTAATCCCTGTTCATACCTGGAAGGAATGATAACATATCATTTCATGAAGACTTTCAGGACCACTTTCAAGTTACCAAATGTCATTTTAAAGGAATTCTGATCAGTATTAGCTTAAATTAGATATCAGAAAATGCAATGCATGCGTAAGTGTTTGCAGTGTTTATATAAAGCTAAACTCAACAGTTTCGTCCATTTCCTTTCCTTCATTTAGCCTGACATTTCAGCTGATATTCCTGAACTGCTGGGTAAAGCAAATGCATTTCTATTAGAGCCAGTTTGTCTCATGAGATTTTGCCAACAGGTGCTCCAGATTCTTCATTCTATGTACGCTTTCCCTTTACTTGCTTGATTACTAAAACTAGAATTCTGTATTAAAAAATTTACTGTGATCGCTATACTGATCTTTACAAATAAGGCTCTGTGGGATTACATACAAAATGAAAATTTAAGGACCCAACTGTTCCCCAGCATTATACGACATGTGGTCAGTTGACAGTGTCCTGACATTTTCTTACCTACTCTGCTCAGTACTGAAATTCTGGTGGTGGAGGGAGAACAGGGAGAGATATTCCAGCAACGCATTTTTATAGTCACAACTCTCAGTATGCCAAACACATACAAAGTCCCACTCTACGAAAATACAGTGTAATCTTTCCTTTCCACATATGACATGCCAGCCTAGGTCCATATATTTCAGATAACTCTGTCTGATAAATATACACTTTATGTTACCCATCTGTGCAACCACCATACAGTTTTAAAGCCCCACAGTTCATGAAAACTGTCTTAGGGAAACAAACAAAGGAAAAAATATATAAATATCTGATTTATTTCGCTGAATAGGGACCTCCCCAGAAGAAAATATACTACAACACCGTCAAAGCATGTGGTTTATTTTTGAGAGAAGAGGGTGAGGGTGAGTGTGAAGGAGACATCATTTTTTTGCAGTTTTAAGTGGTATCTCTAGTGATATTTGAAAAAATATTTATGATTCTCATGAGTTTTAAAAAGTTGGCTTGCTACATACTAATTAATCTTGAACTCCCTCAATACTGCTTCACTCTTCTTTTCCCCAGAAATTTATAATATAGGCGTGCGCACGTGCACACACACACACACATTTTATTTCCCTGGCTAATTACAATTGTATTCATTATCTTCTGTCCTTTTCCCTCCCCCATATCTCTTGCCCCAACAGAACATTCTTGCACATTTTATTTTGTCTTATCCTGCTGAACATCCCCAACTATTATTACTCTGCAGCAGCCCCTGCTGGTAAAAAGCATCACTCAGTTTAACTGTCCTTTCCCAGCTGTGTGTGTCAAGCCTGGTGCTAAATCCTCAACAGACCATGCCACGGTCTAGCCATGGGTGACCTGAAGGCCCGGTGGGGCCTCAACAGGGCTGCCAACCCTCTGCAGGGGAGCGACTGTACCTTGTTTCTAGTGTGGAAAGAGCTCCAGACAAACGCATAATTTTCAGGAGGCTTTAATTCCCTTGTTTCTAGAGCACAGAAGGAAAAAGGGGATTTGAAACTGTTTGTGACTAAAATGATAAAAGAAAATCAATGCAGCAAAGCATAGACTACCAGAAAATCTTTGGCTGAAGCACAAGTTGTGACATGATGTCAAAAAGGCATTCTTTGCACAGAGAAGGCGTATTAAATTATGCGAGTGCTGACTGCTTCTCCAAGGACTGCTGATAGATGCTTAGGAGGGGAAAAATCTTCCTTCCTGGTTGACCTTAAAAACTGTCTTACTCCAGGCCTTAAATGTTTAAATGTGAATATAAAACACTTTTTCATTGATCCTAGGAAAAAAATATATTTTCAACCTGTTCTCTTTGGTTGGGGCTTATCGTCTGCCCATGCATAAAGATCTACGTATGTATAGATGGGTAGATAGAAGTATAGTTGTATTAATTCTCAGCTAAAGAGTAAATACATTTATCATTCAGAATGACAGAACTAGAGTGGAAAACACCCAGGTGATTGCAATTTGCTTTGCCATGCACCCATGAAAAGTCCCTGTAGTGGAAAGAAAATGGAGCAAGCAGGTTATGATAATAGAGTATATCTATTTTTCTTCACATTTGTCACTATATTTAAGCCAATATTCCCGAACAGGGTAAAAAGTGTACATTTGTAATATGGATACAATTCCCCCAGGACTTTGATTGTGGCCAGAGCTGTGGAACTAATCTACAAGCATGTCACAGAGCAAACAAGGCGTTGATTGGGAAAAATTGAAGAGAACAATGGGGGACAGGAAACAGGACACAGAAGACAAACCGATTTGAGAATCTGGAATATGTGGCTATTTTGGTATCAGGAAACCTAACTTTAAAAGGAAGGATGAATAAGCCTAGAACAGTGGGAAATGCATCATTTTTGTCTGCAATATCAACAGGAACAACATCCCTTCAAAGGGTCATCTTGGGGCTACTCTTAATTCAGATATGATGAGTAGGGTAATTTTATTTCATAGCAAATAATACCATCAGGTGTGCCAGCTACAAAGACGCTGTTAACCCAGCCAGGCAACCCAAGCAGATCAGGTTGTGATATTTGCAGGCTTCTGCTGAACACTCTCACAAAGAGTATCCAAGGCCAGCAAAGCGTGATGGGCGAGAGTAGCATCTGCTTTAATGTAACAGAATCATCCCAGGGCTTTGTTTTTCTATCTGAAAACCAAAGTTGACCCCAAACAGCCAGCCTTAAGCAACACAATCTAGGCTGATACAATAGGAACCTCTTAGGCAAAGCTGCTAAATAGTTGTACCTTTTAAACTAAACAGACCCTCCCCCCTCCAAAATCAAAGCAAAACTGTGTGTTCCTTCAATGCAAAGGATGAAGTTTCTTTTAAAAAAAAATATTTTTATTTATTTATTTGGCTCTGCCAGTCTTCGCTGGGGCATGTGGGATCTAGTCCCCTGACCAGGGATCAAACCCAGGTTCCCTACACTGGGAGTGTGATGTCTTACCCACCGCACCACCAGGGAAGTACCAAAAGGTAAACTTTAAGTGTGTCAAAGGGCTTTTACTTAACATCAAACCTGACTTAAAGAATCAGTGTGTGGGGTCTTCCGTGTTGGCTCAGTGGTAATCCACCTGCCAATACAGAAGACACAGGTTCGATGCCTGGTCTGGGAGGATCCCACAGGCCGTGGAGCAACTAAGCACACGTGTCACAACCGCCGAGCCCACGCTCGGAGCCAGGAGCCACACTGATGGGCCCACCAGCCGCAGCTACTGACGCCCGGCGAGTCCTCGAGCCCCTGCTCCGCAACCAGAGAAGCCCGGATGTGAGAAGCCCGTGTACAACTGGAGAGCAGCCTCTGTTCACTGCAGCTCCAGCAAGCCTACACACAGCAGCACAGACCCAGCACAGCCAAAAATCAATAAATACGATTATCAAGAAAAAAAGTAGTGTGTGGATGAGAAGCTGTTAACTCATCTGACCTTTGCCTACTACTTGGCAGGCACCCACAAAAATGTTCCCCAAGCAATATCTCTCTGGTAAAGCAATGCAGAAAAGTCACTAACATAATACCATATCGGGTAAAAGGAAGGCTCTAGAATTTACTCATTGTTAATGGATCATCAATAGGAGGAGTACATGTATATATACTTTTGTGAAAAAAAAAGTGAGGCTTCATTATGCCAATGGGTATATGCTCCTTTGACAACTTTCTTGGCAGTGATTGCAAAAGCAGGAACTTGGTGGGAAATGTCATGAGGACCCAGCTTATTAAATTTTATAAATCATAAGGCTTGTCTGCAAATGCAGAACACTGTAGCTCATTTAGCCATGGGCCTAGAATCTCTGCTCTTAGGGCCATTAAACTGGTCCAGAGTTTAACTTGCACAGTAAATTATTCTCAAAAGAAACAGACAGAGATGTTGCCTCTTGTTTTCTGTCTGGCTGCACCACAGTGGGCCTGTGAGATGGTATCAGACTTTTACACGAATATGTCACGTACTGCACCTTGGTTGAGCCTACCTGAGAGGACTGCAAAGTTCTCCTGTGAATTTTAATATCAAAAATGGAGAACCAAATTAAATTAGACTTTTCCTATTTGAAGCATTTTCACAGCTGGAATAGATACAACCAATATTCTTTTTAGGTTATGCCAGCTTTTACAGTCACTTTCAACAAATAGCTATCATTAGAAATAGCAAGGACAATACAGTTGATCGTTTAAAAATAAAAGGTTGTCATTTTGATTTTTTTTTTCCTTACAAGAAATAATGAATTGCCTATAGCCATTCTGACTGAAACACCCCTTTAGCGGCTACAAATAAATGAGGCCATAAAGAAAGCATAGTCATATGTCAAAGAAAGCTGATCCAATTAATCACTCTTTGTAGTAATTCTGTCACAAAACTTTCTAATGTTTTGTTTCTATTGAGATGTAAACCGCTAGCTGGTAATTTGCAGCCTACTCAGTTATTTAATATTATATTCATTTTTCAAAATGAAGGTTTCTCCTAAACAAGGCTAAAATTTTCAAAGTTCTTAATGGCCAAGTTATAAATAGCCAATTATTTCATAAATAGTGGGAAACAATTATTTTCTGAAATAGACTAGAAAAATGCTTTGGAGTATGCAATATAACATGAGTGTATTTATATTTTGAAAAAGGATTACATTCTTGGGGTAAACATTTAATTGGCTAAAATAAATACCATAATTGATGCCCATTACATGGATATAATCTGGGAGTATGTTTTTGAATCATCGTAGGAAGAAGACTGTGCTCCTCAGCATCACTTTCAGAATGGATCACTACACACAGTAGACACTTATGAACACTGGTTGTTGATAAGCAAGATTCCACCCATCCTATAGACTTGGTAAACATAAAATTCTGATTCAGTTTTCCATGGCAAATTAGCTGAAACTGACCATCCTTGGTGATTTATAGCCACAAAACCATCTTCAGGGCAAAAGAAAATTAGTGTCAATCTTTTATTGAGTTCTTCCTACTGTCTCCCAAGATTCTGCATACCTAACACTCCATGATGCAATGCAAAAGAACATTGCTTGCTTAAATTCATTAAAAAAAATTTCCCACTTGGACTTTTTTAATGTTAAGACACAAAAATCTAGTTTGAAAGATGTGATTAAAATGTGGTTTGATCTCAATAGAAGAAGGAAAGGGCAAAAATCAATACTGTGGGAACTAATAAAGACAAATGTTCTGTGATCCACCAGGGAAGAAATAATGGATGAAAAATTGAATATGATTCAGCAGTGTAACACTGTCACCGAAAGGCAAATGCTATATTGGATTGCATTAATAGACATATCATGTAAAACAAGCTAGGTAATTTTTCAGCAGCAGTAGCTCTCAATATTATTGGTTAGGCCAAAATTAGAAGAGCGTCTGTTCTTTGGGGCACAATCATCGCATGAAATATTGTATAGAGTTCACAGGAGAACAAAAGACACACACACACAAAAATAAATGAACTGATACAGATTGATAGGTAGATAGATAGATAAGCTATCAAACAGAAAGTTTAGAAAACCAGGCTTGCTTTCAAAGAACAAGAGAATTAAGTCAATGTTCAATTGAAAGCAAAGCTAAAATCAGCTAAGGAAGGACATAATTACCATGAAACCAAATGAATAAAGAGAACAAGATTAAAAAAAAAAAAAAA
>SJYW01015176.1:1203441-1216232 GCA_006410735.1 Raphicerus campestris
TTTTTTTTTTTTTTTTTTTTTTTTGGTTGGGGGGGTACAGACAGAGGGAGGCCATGGGAGGAAGTAACTTCTTAACGGGTATGCCATTTTACTTTGAGATGATGAAGCTATGTTAGATGCATAAGAAATAAAATTCTTGAGACTTGCCAGTCATATCATCAACACAGTTAAAAAGAAAATATTAAATCTAATAATGAAGTTTAAATGATTTAAAGGTGTAGGTGGCTCAGTGGTAAAGAATCCCCCTACAATGCAGGAGAAGAGTGTCCAATCCCAGGGTTGGGAAGATCCCCTGGAAGAGGAATGGCAACCCACTCCAATTTTCTTGCCTGGGAAATCCTATGGACAGAGGAGGCGGGCAGGCTACAGTCCAATGGATCACAAAAGAGGCAGACACAACTTAGCCAGTAAACAATAGCAACAACACACTTGCAGAGACCCAACTGCTAATCAAATGCCTTTAAGAGTTACTATAGACTTTTAGGGCAAATTTTGTAAAATAAACCTAAAAGCTTAAGGAACAACTCAGTTTTTCAATCTCTAACTTTAATAAATTGACTATTATCCCTTAAAAGCAAGTTAGCTACTGAACATTTTTTTCTGTACCTGAAGGCATCAACAAATATACTTGTAATAGCTTGCTCTGACAAAAAATGAAGAAGTTGAGTGTCTACTGTCTAGTCAAGCAAATTTCTGAAGACCAAAGAAATTAAATGTATTACTTAAAATTTCCAAGCCTAGATTTCTGGATATTCCTAATATTATTCAGGCCTAAATGGAGTTGTAACTTAATTGTGAGTTATTTTGGAAGCTTTGGCATTCTATGTTCCATATCATGTTATTCAGGAAAATGTTTGGAAGCTCATCTTGTTAACATACATGTTGTCTTTTATTACTGCTGTTGATTTAAACATTCAACACAACATATCCAGAATTTCGATCCAATGGACTTTGTGACAAGCTGCCCAATATGTCACAGCCAGGCAATGGCAAGTACTCAGCAAACAAAGGGAAGAAGTTACACATGGGCATGTGAAAGGCACTGAATTCATTGTTTTCCAGCCCATTAACTGCTTTTGAACTGTGGTGTTGGAGAAGACTCTTGAGAGTCCTTTGGACTGCAAAGAGATCCAACCAGTCCATTCTAAAGGAGATCAACCCTGGGTGTTCTTTGGAAGGAATGATGCTAAAGCTGAAACTCCAGTACTTTGGCCACCTCATGCGAAGAGTTGACTCACTGGAAAAGACTCTGATGCTGGGAGGGATTGGAGGCAGGAGGAAAAGGGGATGACAGAGGATCAGAGGGCTGGATGGCATCACTGACTCAATGGACGTGAGTTTGAATGAACTCCAGGAGATGGTGATGGACAGGGAGGACTGGCATGCTGCAATTCATAGGGTCGCAAAGAGTCGGACATGACTGAGCGACTGAACTGAACTGAACTGAACATATTCAGATAGAGATCACATCACAAGTTAAAAACATTAAGAATAATTTGAGGATACATATGAAACTGTGCTGATTAATTTTTAAAATACTATGTATAATACAGAGCTCATTGGATTACTGCTGTTTCTAAGTTTATAACAAGAGTTTCCCTGTGCTTATTCTTTATGGACTTAATGACTGAAGGCAGCTGATATTTTGGGTTGCTCTGATAGTAGAATTAATTTAGTTGGCTTTGATAACTGATTATTTATGAGGCTGACTGGAGGTGGAATAGTAATATGAAAGTAGAAAATCAGTTTAAGCCACTGAAATTTCTGGCTAAGATTTCTGTATTAGTTTAACTCATTAGGTAATTCTTCATTCCTCTCCGAGATTTTATCTTTTGGGAACAGACTCAGTTCAGTTCAGTCGCTCAGTCGTATCTGACTCTTTGCAACCCCATGAATCGCAGCATGCCAGGCCTCCCTGTTCATCACCATCTCCCGGAGTTCATTCAGACTCCTGGCCATCGAGTCAGTGATGCTATCCAGCCATCTCATCCTCACTCGTTCCCTTCTTCTCCTGCCCCCAATTCCTCCCAGCATCAGAGTCTTTTCCAATGAGTCAACTCTTCGCAGGAGGTGGCCAAAGTACTGAAGTTTCAGCTTTAGCATCATTCCTTCCAAAGACCACCCAGGGCTGATCTCCTTCAGAATGGACTGGTTGGATCTCCTTGCAGTCCAATGGACTCTCAAAAGTCTTCTCCAACACCANACCTCAGATATGCAGATGACACCACCCTTATGGCAGAAAGTGAAGAGGAGCTAAAAAGCCTCTTGAAAGTGAAAGAGGAAAGTGAAAAAATTGGCTTAAAGCTCAACATTCAGAAAACGAAGATCATGGCATCTGGTCCTATCACTTCATCGGAAATAAGATTGGGAAACAGTGGGAACAGATTAGCAGAGAAAATTTAAAGAAAACAGTTAAGAGTTAACCACAGAAAATGGAACCTGGGATTTTGTAGAACTTAAGAGGAAAGCAAAGATAACCTATTGAAGAATAGCAGTCCTGTCATTTTTGTACAATTCACCTGGCCTTATATTTAAATATTTTATTACCTTATTTCCAAATCTTCAACTTTAATGTAAATGTTTATTTTTGTTAATTATTGCACATTTTGCAAATTCCTTTTTTGCAAAATTGGGGAAAAAATAAGTGTTTCAAAAAGAAAATTAAAACTTCCCATATATTTACTACTCAGAGTCAATATTTTGTTGTATTTATTTCCAGGGTGTTTTTGTTGTTGTTGTTGTTGTTGTTGTTTTTTAGCATATATATAAGGCTGATGGCATCACTGACTTGACAGACATGAGTTTGAGTGAACTCCGGGAGTTGGTGATGGACCAGGAGGCCTGGAGAGCTGTGATTCATGGAGTAGCAAAGAGTCAGACATGACTGAGCGACTGAACTGAAGCAAACTGAAAAAGTTTACTGTTTTAGTTTTGGATTATGTTTTTCATCTAGCTTAGTATTCTTTTATTTCATAAGTAACTTCATTTTGTGGACATTTTTTCAAACCTATAAAGACTCATGAAAAAAGTTTTTATATTTATATTTATATAATATTTCACTGTATAAATATTTCTAACATTTAACCATTATACTATGCTTGAGTATTTAAGTTTTCTGAGTGTTTATTACCACATAACAACCTAATTAATACTTGAAAACCTTTGTGTATCAATAGAATGCTGCTGCTGCTGCTGCTGCTGCCAAGTCACTTCAGTCATGTCGGACTCTACGCAACCCCATAGACGGCGGCAGCTCACTAGGCTCCCCCGTCCCTGGGATTCTCCAGGCAAGAACACTGGAGTCGGTTGTCATTTCCTTCTCCAATGCATGAAAGTGAAAAGTGAAAGTGAAGTCGCTCAGTCGTGTCTGATTCTTAGCAACCCCATGGACTGCAGCCCACCAGGCTCCTCTGTCTGTGGGATTTTCCAGGCAAGAGTACTAGAGTGGGGTGGCTGACTAAAATATGTATTATAGAGAAATTCCTAAAGAGTTAAAATATCATTTCTTATTTTTTAAAATCTGTTCTATCATCCTTCTCCTTAAAGATTTGATTGTATAATTTTAGTACTTAATACCTATTTTGACTTTCTTCTTTTTGTTCATAATTGAATATGCCATCAATTACCTTGATCCTGTGGCTCTAATGTTTCTGAATTGTTGACATGCTAAATTTTCATTTTTATCTCAGCTATATTCGTTTGAGAGATTTACTTCTGATCACTTGAATCAACACTTTCCTTTTTATGTTTTCCAATATATTTTTTTGAAATAGGACAGTTCAATGAGATATTCGAATAATTATACAAACCTTGCTGTTAACACAAACCTGTCAGCACCAAACATTGAGGATAATATGGTAGCTGATATTTCATCTGTATATACCAGCAGTGATCAACTTCAGCTCCCCAATATAAGGGGAAAAACTGCTGGAGAAACCCGAGGGCTTTCACAGGAGCAGAAGGCAGTCAGCACAGGAATAGACAGAAGGCAGCTACGCGGGTCCCTGTGACGAGAAAACGCTGGAAGTGTTGCCCTGGGATCGCTGTGACTAGAATTTTAAAAATATATTTCTTCTTACATCCTCACATTCAAGGCTCAGTTCTCCTTGGAGAGTGTGTCCGACTGAGCAAGCTGGACTCACTCCAGCAGTGCTGGAGGTGAGGAGAAGGATCCGGAGTGAGCCGGCACGTGACCTAACCTTAGGAGAGGGAATTCCTCGATGGGAGTCCAGATACTACTCAAGGATCTTGTTACTGTCCGCTGATGCTACACATGGAGAAAGAGGTGGCAGCCCACTCCAGTGTTCTTGCTAGAGAATCCCATGGACGGAGGAGCCTGGCAGGCTGTAGTCTGTGGGGTCGCACAGAGTCGGACACGACTGAGCACAGATCCCTCAGGATGCTGCACGTGTGCGTGTGTGTGTGCTCAGTCATGTCTGACTCTCTGCGATCCCTCTGTCCACGGAACCTTCCAGGCAAGAGCACTGGAGGGTGTTGCCATTTCCTACTTCAAGGGGTCTTCCGGACCCAGGGCTCGACCCCGTGTCTCCTGCATCTCTGGCATCGCAGGTGGATTCTTTACATCTGAGCCACCAGAGAAGCCAGATGCTACTTATACTGGGTGCTTAATAAATACTTGCTGAATCCAATAGAACTGAGTAGGCAAGAAAAAACGAAAAGAAATGAAGAGGGAAGGGAGGGAGGGAAAAGGAAAAAAGAGAATGAAGCATAATTCAGGGTAAATATTTTCTTAATAAAGTTAACAGCCAAGCTAGATGACACTTTTTCTTTTCAATATGAATAAGTAGTGACTCTCAGCAATGTGATCAATTTTCCTAGATGGCTTGCATATGGACTTTCAAAGCAATTTTCAAAGGGAAGCTCTAAAATGATCTTAAACAATGGCAGTAATGCCGATGTAATAGAGAGCTTCCCTATGGGGACATTTTAAAGGACTCATTTAGATATCTAAGTCCTTCTAGGTAGGCTTTTAAAAAATTCATTTGTGATTACACATTGCATATTTTCCATAAACTAATTGGTTAAGGAAAGCAATATAAGGTAATAAGAAAACTGAGAGAGGCACAGGAAGAACACCACTCTAAACATGGTAGGGTTAATAAGATTTGCAAGTCAAATACAGTTTGGGGACCTAAATGATTTTTTAAATACATTTGCAAGACCTGCTAAAAGCTGTACTAATAGTGGCTATATATCTAATATTGACTAGGTATAAGGCACTTTACATTAAATCATCTATAATACTCATAACATCCACCAAGCTAAACAGATATCTCGGCTCCAGTTTTACACATAAGAAAATTGAGGGTGAGTTGAGCTGAGTTGTCCAAAGTCAGGCAATAAAGCAAAACAAAGCTGTGATTTGAACCAGTCTGTTCAGTACTGCACCCTGAGTGTGACATAAAGCAACACTCTCCAAAAGCAACCAAGCAAATGAGACAATATCCCCTTGTCCTCCTCAAAGGTACAAACTTATGACCATTTTTACTCCCTACATGCATCTCCAAAACACCCTCATGCAAATTAATATATTTCTTAAGTGATGCTAGGGCTTTCCTCATAGCTCAGTTGGTAAAGAATCTGCCAGCAATCCAAGAGACACCAGTTCAATTCCTGGGTCAAGAAGATACCCTGGAGAAGGGACAGGCTACCCACTCCAGTATTCTTGGGCTTCCCTTGTGGCTCAGCTGGTAAAGAATCCACCTGAATGGAGGAGACCTGGTTCGATCCCTGGGTTGGGAAGATGCCCTGGAGAAGGGAAAGGCTACCCACTCCAGTGTTTGGGCCTGGAGAATTCCATGGACTGTACAGTTCATGGGGTCACAAAGAGTTGGACACAACTGAGTGACTTTCACACACAAATGATTCTAAAGTCAAGCTAACATTTAACATTATCAAACCCATGTTTCCACTTTTGTTCTTTTCAACCCAATTTAAGCTACTGGTTTAAAAGTCTAATCACGTATTTAATGCGCAATACTAACTTTTAAAATCAAAATACCTGAAAGCTTACCAAATAGATGGATAGTGATTAACATTCTACTAAATGAGTGGAACTTTAGCACACTATTTGCATTTGGACCAAATTCTTATTTTATGGGAAAAAAAGTCTTGTTTTCTGTTATGACCAAGGAATAGGTCTAGAGATATCCCTTTGTAAGGATTCTTTGATGCCAGAGCATANATAAGGCTGATGGCATCACTGACTTGACAGACATGAGTTTGAGTGAACTCCGGGAGTTGGTGATGGACCAGGAGGCCTGGAGAGCTGTGATTCATGGAGTAGCAAAGAGTCAGACATGACTGAGCGACTGAACTGAAGCAAACTGAAAAAGTTTACTGTTTTAGTTTTGGATTATGTTTTTCATCTAGCTTAGTATTCTTTTATTTCATAAGTAACTTCATTTTGTGGACATTTTTTCAAACCTATAAAGACTCATGAAAAAAGTTTTTATATTTATATTTATATAATATTTCACTGTATAAATATTTCTAACATTTAACCATTATACTATGCTTGAGTATTTAAGTTTTCTGAGTGTTTATTACCACATAACAACCTAATTAATACTTGAAAACCTTTGTGTATCAATAGAATGCTGCTGCTGCTGCCAAGTCACTTCAGTCATGTCGGACTCTACGCAACCCCATAGACGGCGGCAGCCCACTAGGCTCCCCCGTCCCTGGGATTCTCCAGGCAAGAACACTGGAGTCGGTTGTCATTTCCTTCTCCAATGCATGACAGTGAAAAGTGAAAGTGAAGTCGCTCAGTCGTGTCTGATTCTTAGCAACCCCATGGACTGCAGCCCACCAGGCTCCTCTGTCTGTGGGATTTTCCAGGCAAGAGTACTAGAGTGGGGTGGCTGACTAAAATATGTATTATAGAGAAATTCCTAAAGAGTTAAAATATCATTTCTTATTTTTTAAAATCTGTTCTATCATCCTTCTCCTTAAAGATTTGATTGTATAATTTTAGTACTTAATACCTATTTTGACTTTCTTCTTTTTGTTCATAATTGAATATGCCATCAATTACCTTGATCCTGTGGCTCTAATGTTTCTGAATTGTTGACATGCTAAATTTTCATTTTTATCTCAGCTATATTCGTTTGAGAGATTTACTTCTGATCACTTGAATCAACACTTTCCTTTTTATGTTTTCCAATATATTTTTTTGAAATAGGACAGTTCAATGAGATATTCGAATAATTATACAAACCTTGCTGTTAACACAAACCTGTCAGCACCAAACATTGAGGATAATATGGTAGCTGATATTTCATCTGTATATACCAGCAGTGATCAACTTCAGCTCCCCAATATAAGGGGAAAAACTGCTGGAGAAACCCGAGGGCTTTCACAGGAGCAGAAGGCAGTCAGCACAGGAATAGACAGAAGGCAGCTACGCGGGTCCCTGTGACGAGAAAACGCTGGAAGTGTTGCCCTGGGATCGCTGTGACTAGAATTTTAAAAATATATTTCTTCTTACATCCTCACATTCAAGGCTCAGTTCTCCTTGGAGAGTGTGTCCGACTGAGCAAGCTGGACTCACTCCAGCAGTGCTGGAGGTGAGGAGAAGGATCCGGAGTGAGCCGGCACGTGACCTAACCTTAGGAGAGGGAATTCCTCGATGGGAGTCCAGATACTACTCAAGGATCTTGTTACTGTCCGCTGATGCTACACATGGAGAAAGAGGTGGCAGCCCACTCCAGTGTTCTTGCTAGAGAATCCCATGGACGGAGGAGCCTGGCAGGCTGTAGTCTGTGGGGTCGCACAGAGTCGGACACGACTGAGCACAGATCCCTCAGGATGCTGCACGTGTGCGTGTGTGTGTGCTCAGTCATGTCTGACTCTCTGCGATCCCTCTGTCCACGGAACCTTCCAGGCAAGAGCACTGGAGGGTGTTGCCATTTCCTACTTCAAGGGGTCTTCCGGACCCAGGGCTCGACCCCGTGTCTCCTGCATCTCTGGCATCGCAGGTGGATTCTTTACATCTGAGCCACCAGAGAAGCCAGATGCTACTTATACTGGGTGCTTAATAAATACTTGCTGAATCCAATAGAACTGAGTAGGCAAGAAAAAACGAAAAGAAATGAAGAGGGAAGGGAGGGAGGGAAAAGGAAAAAAGAGAATGAAGCATAATTCAGGGTAAATATTTTCTTAATAAAGTTAACAGCCAAGCTAGATGACACTTTTTCTTTTCAATATGAATAAGTAGTGACTCTCAGCAATGTGATCAATTTTCCTAGATGGCTTGCATATGGACTTTCAAAGCAATTTTCAAAGGGAAGCTCTAAAATGATCTTAAACAATGGCAGTAATGCCGATGTAATAGAGAGCTTCCCTATGGGGACATTTTAAAGGACTCATTTAGATATCTAAGTCCTTCTAGGTAGGCTTTTAAAAAATTCATTTGTGATTACACATTGCATATTTTCCATAAACTAATTGGTTAAGGAAAGCAATATAAGGTAATAAGAAAACTGAGAGAGGCACAGGAAGAACACCACTCTAAACATGGTAGGGTTAATAAGATTTGCAAGTCAAATACAGTTTGGGGACCTAAATGATTTTTTAAATACATTTGCAAGACCTGCTAAAAGCTGTACTAATAGTGGCTATATATCTAATATTGACTAGGTATAAGGCACTTTACATTAAATCATCTATAATACTCATAACATCCACCAAGCTAATCAGATATCTCGGCTCCAGTTTTACACATAAGAAAATTGAGGGTGAGTTGAGCTGAGTTGTCCAAAGTCAGGCAATAAAGCAAAACAAAGCTGTGATTTGAACCAGTCTGTTCAGTACCGCACCCTGAGTGTGACATAAAGCAACACTCTCCAAAAGCAACCAAGCAAATGAGACAATATCCCCTTGTCCTCCTCAAAGGTACAAACTTATGACCATTTTTACTCCCTACATGCATCTCCAAAACACCCTCATGCAAATTAATATATTTCTTAAGTGATGCTAGGGCTTTCCTCATAGCTCAGTTGGTAAAGAATCTGCCAGCAATCCAAGAGACACCAGTTCAATTCCTGGGTCAAGAAGATACCCTGGAGAAGGGACAGGCTACCCACTCCAGTATTCTTGGGCTTCCCTTGTGGCTCAGCTGGTAAAGAATCCACCTGAATGGAGGAGACCTGGTTCGATCCCTGGGTTGGGAAGATGCCCTGGAGAAGGGAAAGGCTACCCACTCCAGTGTTTGGGCCTGGAGAATTCCATGGACTGTACAGTTCATGGGGTCACAAAGAGTTGGACACAACTGAGTGACTTTCACACACAAATGATTCTAAAGTCAAGCTAACATTTAACATTATCAAACCCATGTTTCCACTTTTGTTCTTTTCAACCCAATTTAAGCTACTGGTTTAAAAGTCTAATCACGTATTTAATGCGCAATACTAACTTTTAAAATCAAAATACCTGAAAGCTTACCAAATAGATGGATAGTGATTAACATTCTACTAAATGAGTGGAACTTTAGCACACTATTTGCATTTGGACCAAATTCTTATTTTATGGGAAAAAAAGTCTTGTTTTCTGTTATGACCAAGGAATAGGTCTAGAGATATCCCTTTGTAAGGATTCTTTGATGCCAGAGCATATCAGCATGAAAAAGTAATAAAAGAGAGCTCACACAGATCTAAAAAGTTTATGGAAAGAACAGCTACTTCATAATGAGTTTCCAGATCACAAAGTAGAAAGAAGAAATCCAACTATAAATCTATATTCAGAGTATGACAGAGGAAATAGGATATGAGGTAATTTTTGCCTTACCTTTTTGAGCAGCACAGATCTTATGAACAGAGGTGGAAGCTATTCAATAACATTTACTGAGAGGCCTCATTCAGTGCCTTCCACGGGTGGGCAGTCAATAAATCTTATCTGGCGATATTTATGCAATGATAATCAGTCTAGCTCAGCACAGCAATTTTGGGGGGAAATATTGTCTGTGGCAAGGTTAAGCCTTGTGAAGTAAAATGATAAAAGGGAGGGCAAAGACCAGATGTGGAAAGTATTCAAAAAAGAAATTAAGGTTTCTGCAATATTTGCATAAGCATTAGCAATTATAATTTAGAAAAGTAAATGCATTTTTAGAAAAATTTGAAACACATTTTGGTAAATAAAGAGAAAGCATTAAAATTAGACATGATTCTCCCCTCCTCTCCAACTTCACCAACAAACACATATTTATTTGCCCATTCAAACAGCAAAGACACAGAAGAAATCTGACTTTGTTTCAAGGCAGGGTGGGATCAATCACATAACAAGCCCTTTTATCTTTGTTCCTGACTCTGCATATTCTAAACTGACATGTTATAAACATGACCCCTATTGTTTTCCCACACAAAATATCAAACTAAGTAATTTCATATGCTAACTAAATGATTTGGTTTAACTGTAAGAAATAATTTAAACATACAAATTAGGTTGATTTTAAGTTGAAAATCTTTGTTTTCTTTGAATGAAATAAAATGTATTATCTCATTGCAACACTCTCTCTCTCTCTTGCACACACACACACACACACACACACACACACATATACACACCAGGCACTCTCAGTGGACACTCAGGTGTTCATATGTGAGTTGGTCTTGTGTTCAGAAAAAAAATATCCCTAGCAGAACTGACAGTTAATGTAGAAAAAAGAATCTATATTTTCCTTATGAACAATTTATTTTTACATAGTTTTTGNTGGAGGAGACCTGGTTCGATCCCTGGGTTGGGAAGATGCCCTGGAGAAGGGAAAGGCTACCCACTCCAGTGTTTGGGCCTGGAGAATTCCATGGACTGTACAGTTCATGGGGTCACAAAGAGTTGGACACAACTGAGTGACTTTCACACACAAATGATTCTAAAGTCAAGCTAACATTTAACATTATCAAACCCATGTTTCCACTTTTGTTCTTTTCAACCCAATTTAAGCTACTGGTTTAAAAGTCTAATCACGTATTTAATGCGCAATACTAACTTTTAAAATCAAAATACCTGAAAGCTTACCAAATAGATGGATAGTGATTAACATTCTACTAAATGAGTGGAACTTTAGCACACTATTTGCATTTGGACCAAATTCTTATTTTATGGGAAAAAAAGTCTTGTTTTCTGTTATGACCAAGGAATAGGTCTAGAGATATCCCTTTGTAAGGATTCTTTGATGCCAGAGCATATCAGCATGAAAAAGTAATAAAAGAGAGCTCACACAGATCTAAAAAGTTTATGGAAAGAACAGCTACTTCATAATGAGTTTCCAGATCACAAAGTAGAAAGAAGAAATCCAACTATAAATCTATATTCAGAGTATGACAGAGGAAATAGGATATGAGGTAATTTTTGCCTTACCTTTTTGAGCAGCACAGATCTTATGAACACAGGTGGAAGCTATTCAATAACATTTACTGAGAGGCCTCATTCAGTGCCTTCCACGGGTGGGCAGTCAATAAATCTTATCTGGCGATATTTATGCAATGATAATCAGTCTAGCTCAGCACAGCAATTTTGGGGGGAAATATTGTCTGTGGCAAGGTTAAGCCTTGTGAAGTAAAATGATAAAAGGGAGGGCAAAGACCAGATGTGGAAAGTATTCAAAAAAGAAATTAAGGTTTCTGCAATATTTGCATAAGCATTAGCAATTATAATTTAGAAAAGTAAATGCATTTTTAGAAAAATTTGAAACACATTTTGGTAAATAAAGAGAAAGCATTAAAATTAGACATGATTCTCCCCTCCTCTCCAACTTCACCAACAAACACATATTTATTTGCCCATTCAAACAGCAAAGACACAGAAGAAATCTGACTTTGTTTCAAGGCAGGGTGGGATCAATCACATAACAAGCCCTTTTATCTTTGTTCCTGACTCTGCATATTCTAAACTGACATGTTATAAACATGACCCCTATTGTTTTCCCACACAAAATATCAAACTAAGTAATTTCATATGCTAACTAAATGATTTGGTTTAACTGTAAGAAATAATTTAAACATACAAATTAGGTTGATTTTAAGTTGAAAATCTTTGTTTTCTTTGAATGAAATAAAATGTATTATCTCATTGCAACACTCTCTCTCTCTCTTGCACACACACACACACACACACACACACGCACATATACACACCAGGCACTCTCAGTGGACACTCAGGTGTTCATATGTGAGTTGGTCTTGTGTTCAGAAAAAAAATATCCCTAGCAGAACTGACAGTTAATGTAGAAAAAAGAATCTATATTTTCCTTATGAACAATTTATTTTTACATAGTTTTTGTATGGAATTTTAAAATAATATAAATTTCAATTATTCTTTTTTTCTATCTAGTAAAAAACCCTCAAATTTGAGGAATGACTTCTGGAAAGGAATAAAATGAGGAGTGGACTAAGAACTCCATTCAACATAAAGTTATCCAACATGTATGTTTTAGAAATTGCTAACAACTCAGAAATAATATGTAAAGTTAAAAATATAAATAACCAGAGCTAAATATGTCACCTTAACAGTCTAATTTCTCACTGAATATTTGTATGATCAGTAAGAAGCAGACAGGACTCTCTTTGATGAACCCCAAAAGGAAACAGATAATTAATGGCCAAATTTCAATTACTTGACCACTGAAATCATTTCTGTGTTAGAGTCTAATGTTAATTTTCTTAAACTTGCCTACAGCCTTCTTTTTTTTTTCCATTCATAAACCCAGTCTGAAGCTCTATGACTGGCATAATTCCCCGAGATTTCAGCAGCCAGCTAGATCAGTAACTTTTACC
>SJYW01015176.1:1216994-1239955 GCA_006410735.1 Raphicerus campestris
CACATATACACACCAGGCACTCTCAGTGGACACTCAGGTGTTCATATGTGAGTTGGTCTTGTGTTCAGAAAAAAAATATCCCTAGCAGAACTGACAGTTAATGTAGAAAAAAGAATCTATATTTTCCTTATGAACAATTTATTTTTACATAGTTTTTGTATGGAATTTTAAAATAATATAAATTTCAATTATTCTTTTTTTCTATCTAGTAAAAAACCCTCAAATTTGAGGAATGACTTCTGGAAAGGAATAAAATGAGGAGTGGACTAAGAACTCCATTCAACATAAAGTTATCCAACATGTATGTTTTAGAAATTGCTAACAACTCAGAAATAATATGTAAAGTTAAAAATATAAATAACCAGAGCTAAATATGTCACCTTAACAGTCTAATTTCTCACTGAATATTTGTATGATCAGTAAGAAGCAGACAGGACTCTCTTTGATGAACCCAAAAAGGAAACAGATAATTAATGGCCAAATTTCAATTACTTGACCACTGAAATCATTTCTGTGTTAGAGTCTAATGTTAATTTTCTTAAACTTGCCTACAGCCTTCTTTTTTTTTTCCATTTATAAACCCAGTCTGAAGCTCTATGACTGGCATAATTCCCCGAGATTTCAGCAGCCAGCTAGATCAGTAACTTTTACCCGATCTTTTCTTATTGAGAAAATGGAAAAGAAAACTCAGGCTGTTGAGTTAGCAGAGACTATCAAATATAAAAAGCAAGAGGTTTCTTTTTCATAGTTGGAGGGGATATGGACAGGTCAGGCAAGGGAAGTGTGGGAGGCAAACTGGTCCCCAGGAACTGCCATCAGGCAAACAACCAGAAAGATAAACTGAGAATCAGAATGATTTCCTTTCTCCAGGGCTTCTCATTTTCCACAAACTCCTCACTACATCCGCACTCTAACTTCATCTCTGACTTCTCTCTGTTATCACAATTCAAGTGAGCAAAGTTTACAATCAATCTTTACAAGACAGTTAAAGCCTTGGGAGCAAGTCACTCTGAAAACCTGGAGAAGACAAAACTCCAGAATGCACTGAAACCAAATCAAATAAATTATGGATTTGTGCCAGTACATTTTGGAAACATATTGAACATCACACGGAGACACATACACTCACACACACAGACACACAAATTAACAAATTCTGACACAAACACGTGTGCATATGCATGCATGTTTATGTGCGTGTGTGAGAGAGACAGACAGACAGACAGTGAGACAGACGGAGAGAAACAGAGACATAACTGTGACAAAACCCAGAAAGAATGTAAAAGAGATAAAAAAAGGGTTTTGCTCATCTTTTGCAATGTTCAAGTACTTAGAAATATCTAAATTAAAATATTCCTTCTTCAGGAAAGAAAGTTTCAGGTTAGAACTGGGAGAAAGTCTTTCGGAATAAGACTTTATATGAGCCTAGTTGAATTAGAGGTGATCAAATAAATTAAGCACTAGTCAAATTTAGGAACATCAGCTAAGACAAGGTGCAGACAAGTTCAGCAAGAACTTATTAAATATCCACTCTTCATCCATTCAACACTCATAAATATTTATTAGGCACATACAACTTTCCAAATTTTAGCTTTGCTTTCAGTGAGTTTACAGATAATCTTGTCCATGTGGCCAATGGTGACACTTCTGGCAATCAGGCAACAGGGATCAGAAATTCAAGCTATAGACAACAAAAAGAAGGATCAGATACCTGACCAGACGAATGAAACCAAGAGAACCTGGACCCCCAGCCTGGTGGGTCCACCTCGCTTAGCAGAGATGTGTGTGTGTGTGTGTTTAGTTGCTTCAGTAGTGTCCAACTCCTTGCAACCTCATGGACTGTAGTCCACCAGGCTCCTCTGTCCATGGGATTCTCCAGGCAAGAATACTGGAGTGGGTTGCCATTTCCTTCTCAGGGGATCTTTCCAACCCAGGGATCAAACCCAAGTCTCTTGCGTCTCCTGTAGTGCAAGCAGATTCTTTACCACTGAGCCTCCCAGGAAGCCCTAGCAGAGAGGTACTGAGTCTCAGTTCAGGAAGGCTCTCATACCACAGATGGGGAAACTGAAGCTGACCCAAATCCTATGCAGCCCTCTCTCTTTCCCCATCAGTCCCCACAGCACCTACTCTCACNCCCTAGCAGGGAGGTACTGAGTCTCAGTTCAGGAAGGCTCTCATACCACAGATGGGGAAACTGAAGCTGACCCAAATCCTATGCAGCCCTCTCTCTTTCCCCATCAGTCCCCACAGCACCTACTCTCACCCCTACCATCACTTCTGTCTTTGTACATTTCTGCTCAAACACTCTAATTGTTTTAAATTCATTTATTTTCAGTCGTGCTAGGTGTTTTGTGTGCACATGCTCTCCACTGCAGCTAGAAGAAGCTACTCTTTAGTTGCGACGTGCAGGCTTCTCCTTGCAGTGGGTTCTCTTGTTGCAGAGCACGGGCTCTAGGCTGTGGGCTCAGTAGTTGTGGCATGTAGTTACCCTGTAGGATGGGGGATGTCGGTTTCGGGGCCAGGGATCGAACTTGTGTTCCCTGCATTGGCAGGCAGATTCTTAACCACTGGACCACCAGAAAGTCCCCAAACCCCTGCATTTTAATACAAAAAGACCTCTTTTTTTTTTTTTTTTCAAAAAGACACACCCTCTTCACACAGTTGAGGATCTGCATATGTAACATGCTCTTTCACACTTATGTGCTTCTACCAGAGCCTCCACGTGACAAGTGATCACACATGCGAGGTATCATGCCAAGTGCTCAATGTGAATTACTTGTATAATTCCCAGGAAGAAGCTACAGTGCTCCTTACTCTCTCCCAGACAAGGAAACTGAGACCTGAAGAGTTAACTAACTTACACAATTCACAGCTATAAGTTGAATTGAGGTCCAAAGCCTTGAAACCTGCCTCCAAATCAATATTATCATGAATCAGATCACCTTTGCCTTAACAACTAATTCCTATCCCAGACAAACTCCTGCACACCATTACTTGACTTGGATGTTGTTTTCTATTTTTTAATTAATTTTTTATTGAAGCATAATTGCTTTGCAGAATTTTGCTGTTTTCTGTCAAACCTCAGCATGAATCAGCCATAGATATGCATATATCCCCTCCCTTTGAACCTCCCTCCCATCTCCCTCCCCATGCCACCCCTCTAGGCTGATACAGAGCCCCTGTTTGAGTTTCCTGAGTTATACAGAAAATTCCCATTGGCTATTTTACATATTGGAATGTAAGTTTTCATGTTACTCTCTCCACACATGTCCTCCTCTCCTCCCCCTCCCCATGTCCATACATCTGTTCTCTATGTCTGTTTCTCCATTGCTGCCCTGCAAACAAATTCTTCAGTACCATCTTTCTAGGTTCTGTATATATACATTAGTATATGATATTTATCTTTCTCTTCTGACTTATTTCACTCTGTATAATAGGCTCTAGGTTCATCCACCTCATTAGAACTGGCTCAAATGTGTTCCCCCTTATGGCTAAGTAATATTCCATTGTGTATATGTACCACAACTTCTTTATCCATTTGTTTTTCCATTGACATCTAGGTTGCTTCCATGTTCTAGCTATTGTAAATAGTGCTGTAATGAATAATGGGATACGTGTGTCTTTTTCAATTTTTGTTCCCTCAGTGTATATGCCTAGAAGTGGGATTTCTGGATCACAAGGTGGCTTTATTCCTAATTTTTTAGGGAATATCCATACCATCTTCCATAGTGGCTGTATCAATTTACATTCCCACCAATAGTGCAAAAATGTTCCCTTTTCTCTGCACCCTTGCCAGCACTTACTGTTTATAGACTTTTTGATGATGGCCATTCTGACTGGTGTGAGGTGATGTCTCATTGTAGTTTTGACTTGCGTTTCTCTCATAATGAACGATGCTGAGCATTTTTTCATGTGTTGGTAGCCATCTGTATGTCTTCTTTGGAGAAATGTTTGTTTAGGTCTTTTTCCCAATTTTTGATTGGGTTGTTTTTTTTTTTTCTGGTATTGGGTTGTATGAGCTGCTTGTATATTTCGGAAATTAATCCTTTGCCAGTTGATTCATTTGCTCTTATTTTCTCCCATTCTGAGGGTTGTCTCTTCACTTTGCTTATAGTTTCCTTTGCTGTGCAAAAGCTTTCAAGTTTAATCAGGTCCCACTTGTTTACTTCTGTTTTTATTTCCCTTACTCTAGGAAGTGGGTCATAGAGGATCTTGCTTTGATGTATATCATCAAGTGTTCTGCCTATGTTTTCCAGTAAGAGTTTTATAATTTCTGGTCTTACATTTAGGTCTTTAATCTATTTTGAGTTTACCTTTGTGTATGATGTCAGGAAGTGTTTAAATTTCATTCTGTTACATGTATCTTTCCAGTTTTCCCAGCACCACTTATTGAAGAGGCTGTCTTTTCCCCATTGTATATTCTTGCCTCCTTTGTCAAAATAAGGTACCCATAGGTACATGGGTTTATTTCTGGGCTTTCTTTCTTGCTCCATTGGTCTATATTTCTGTTTTTGTGCCAGTACCATACAATCTTGATGACTGTAGCTTTGTAGTATAATCTGAAATCAGGAAGGTTGATTCCTCCACTCCATTCTTCTTCTCAAGACTACTTTGGCTATTTGGGGTCTTTTGTGTTTCCATATAAATTGTGAAATTTTTGTTCTAGTTCTGTGAAAAATGTCATTGGTATTTTGACAGAGATAGCATTGAATCTGTAGATTGCATTTGGTAATATAGTCATTTTCACAGTATTGATTCTTCCTACCCAGGAACATGGAATATCTCTCCATGTGTTTTGTCATCTTTGATTTCTTTCATCAGTGTCCAATAATTTTCTATATACAGTTCTTTTATCTCCTTAGGTAAGGTTATTCCTAAGTATTTTATTCTTTTTGTTGCAATGGTGAATGAGGTTGATTCCTTAATTTCTCTTCCTGATTTTTTATTGTTGGTATATAGAAATGCAAGTGATTTCTGTGTACTGGTTTTGTATCCTGCCACTTTGCTAAATTCACTGATTATCTCCAGTAATTTTCTGATAGTATCTTTAGAGTTTTCTATGTCATCTGCAAGCATTGAGAGCTTTACTTCTTTTCTGATATAGATTCCTTTTATTTATTTTTCTTCTCTGATTGCTATAGCTAGGGGCTTCCCTGGTGGCTCAGAGGTTAAAGTGTCTGTCTCCAATGTGGGAGACCTGGGTTCGATCCCTGGGTTGGGAAGATCCCCTGGAGAAGGAAATGGCAATCCACTCCAGTATTCTTGCCTGGAGAATCCCATGGACAGAGAAACCTAGTAGGTTACAGTCCATGGGGTCGGAAAGAGTCGGACACGACTGACTTCACCTTCACCTATAGCTAGGACTTCCAAAACTATGTTGAACAATAGTGGGTGAAAGTGGACACCCTTGTCTTGTTCCTGATCTTAGGGGGGATGCTTTCAGTTTTTCACCATTGGGAACAATGTTTGCTGTGTGCTTATCATATATGGCTTTTACTATGTTGAGATTGGTTCCTCTATGCCCATTTTTCGAAGAGTTTTAATTATAAATGGGTGCTGGATTTTGTCAAAGGCTTTTTCTGCATCTATTGAGATTATCACATGGTTTTTATCTTTCAGTTTGTTAATGTGGTGTTATCACATTGATTGATTTGCATGTATGGATGTTTTCTATACCCTCGAAATAGTTCATCACTCCTCTGTCACAACACTTGTCACACTCACCTTCATTGCTCCATTTACTTGACTGTCTTTTCTCCAGTGTATAGAATAAGCCCATGGATCCCTGACACTTGCAGAATTTAGCCCAAGGCCTGGTATCTGGAAGGTAAACGATAAAAATTGTTGACTCATTCCAGAATAAATAATTGTTACATGGTTAAGAAATCACCAGAACTGGAAAGATTGAAATACTGGTCCATCTAATTTCCAAATCACTCTTCTTTCAATGTACATACTGGATCCCAGCTAATTGTGGATAAATTGAAAACAAAATTGTCCATTCTGTCATCCTTGAGTTAGAATAGTAGGAGTCAGTCAATTCAGTTGCTCAGTCATGTCCAACTCTTTGCAACCCCATGGACTGCAGCACCACAGGTTTCCCTGTCCATCGTCAACTCCCAGAGCATATTCGAACTCATGTCCATCGAGTCAGTGACACCTTCCAATCATCTCACCCTCTGTCATCCCTTTTTCCTTCTGTCTTCAATCTTTCCCAACATCAGGGTCTTTTCCAATGAGTCAGTTATTCACATAAGATAACCAAAGTATTGGATTTTCAGCTTCAGCATCAGTCCTTGCAATGAATATTCAGTACTGATTTCCTTCAGAATGGACTGGTTTGATCGCCTTGCTGTCCAAGTGACTCTCAAGGGTGTTCTCCAACACCACAGTTCAAAAGCATCAATTCTTCAGCACTCAGTTTTCTTTACACTCCAACTCTCATTTCCATACATGACCACTGGAAAAACCTAGCTTTGACTATATAAATCTTTGTTAGCAAAGTAATGTCTCTGCTTTTCAGTATGCTATCTAGGTTGGCCATAACTTTTCTTCCAACGAGTAAGCATCTTTTAATTTTATGGCTGCAGTCACCATCTGCAGTGATTTTGGAGCCCAAGAAATAAAGTCTGTCACTGTTTCCATTGTTTCCCCATCTATTTGCCATGATATGGTGGGATCGGATGCCATGATCTTAGTTTTCTGAATGTTGAGTTTTAAGCCAGCTTTTTCACTCTCCTCTTTCATTTTCATCAAGAGGGCCTTTAGTTCTTCTTTGCTTTCTGCCATAACGGTGGTGTCATCTGTATATCTGAGGTTATTTATATTTCTCCCTGCAATCTTGAGTCCAGCTTGCACTTGTCTGGCCCAGCATTTCTCATGATGTGCTCTGCATATAAGTTAAATAAGCAGAATGACAATATACAGCCTTGACGTACTCCTTTCCCAGTTTGGAAACAGTCTGTTGTTCTATGTCCAGTTCTAACTGTTGCTTCCTGAACTGCATACAGATTTCTCAAGAGGCAAGTTAGGTGGTCAGGTATTCCCATCTCTTTCAGAATTTTCTAAAGTTTGTTGTGATCTACACAGTTATTTTGTTGGCCTAGTCAATAAAGCAGAAATAGATGTTTTTCTAGAACTCTCATGCTTTTTTGATGATTCAATAGATGTTGGCAATTTGATCTCTGATTCCTTTGCCTTTTCTAAATCCAGTTTGAACAACTGGAAGTTTACAATTCACATACTGTTGAAGCCTCACATGGAGAACTTTGAGCGTTACTTTGCTAGCATGTGAGATGAGTGCAATTGTCTGGTAGTTTGAACATTCTTTGGCATTTCCTTTCCTTTCCTTGACATTTTCCAGTCCTATGGCCACTGCTGAGTTTTCCATAATTGCTGCATATTGAGTGCAGCACTTTCACACCATCATCTTTTAGGATTTGAAATACCTCAACTGGAATTCCATCAGCTCCACTAGTTTTGTTCACTGTGATGCTTCCTAAGGCCTACTTTACTTCCCATTCCAGGATGTCTGGCTCTAGTCCACTGTTTACACCATCATGGTTATCTGGGCCATAAAGGTCTTTTTTTCTTCTATATTTTCTTTCCACCTCTTCTTAATATCTTCTTCTTCTGTNTTACATATTGGAATGTAAGTTTTCATGTTACTCTCTCCACACATGTCCTCCTCTCCTCCCCCTCCCCATGTCCATACATCTGTTCTCTATGTCTGTTTCTCCATTGCTGCCCTGCAAATAAATTCTTCAGTACCATCTTTCTAGGTTCTGTATATATACATTAGTATATGATATTTATCTTTCTCTTCTGACTTATTTCACTCTGTATAATAGGCTCTAGGTTCATCCACCTCATTAGAACTGGCTCAAATGTGTTCCCCCTTATGGCTAAGTAATATTCCATTGTGTATATGTACCACAACTTCTTTATCCATTTGTTTTTCCATTGACATCTAGGTTGCTTCCATGTTCTAGCTATTGTAAATAGTGCTGTAATGAATAATGGGATACGTGTGTCTTTTTCAATTTTTGTTCCCTCAGTGTATATGCCTAGAAGTGGGATTTCTGGATCACAAGGTGGCTTTATTCCTAATTTTTTAGGGAATATCCATACCATCTTCCATAGTGGCTGTATCAATTTACATTCCCACCAATAGTGCAAAAATGTTCCCTTTTCTCTGCACCCTTGCCAGCACTTACTGTTTATAGACTTTTTGATGATGGCCATTCTGACTGGTGTGAGGTGATGTCTCATTGTAGTTTTGACTTGCGTTTCTCTCATAATGAACGATGCTGAGCATTTTTTCATGTGTTGGTAGCCATCTGTATGTCTTCTTTGGAGAAATGTTTGTTTAGGTCTTTTTCCCAATTTTTGATTGGGTTGTTTTTTTTTTTTCTGGTATTGGGTTGTATGAGCTGCTTGTATATTTCGGAAATTAATCCTTTGCCAGTTGATTCATTTGCTCTTATTTTCTCCCATTCTGAGGGTTGTCTCTTCACTTTGCTTATAGTTTCCTTTGCTGTGCAAAAGCTTTCAAGTTTAATCAGGTCCCACTTGTTTACTTCTGTTTTTATTTCCCTTACTCTAGGAAGTGGGTCATAGAGGATCTTGCTTTGATGTATATCATCAAGTGTTCTGCCTATGTTTTCCAGTAAGAGTTTTATAATTTCTGGTCTTACATTTAGGTCTTTAATCTATTTTGAGTTTACCTTTGTGTATGATGTCAGGAAGTGTTTAAATTTCATTCTGTTACATGTATCTTTCCAGTTTTCCCAGCACCACTTATTGAAGAGGCTGTCTTTTCCCCATTGTATATTCTTGCCTCCTTTGTCAAAATAAGGTACCCATAGGTACATGGGTTTATTTCTGGGCTTTCTTTCTTGCTCCATTGGTCTATATTTCTGTTTTTGTGCCAGTACCATACAATCTTGATGACTGTAGCTTTGTAGTATAATCTGAAATCAGGAAGGTTGATTCCTCCACTCCATTCTTCTTCTCAAGACTACTTTGGCTATTTGGGTTCTTTTGTGTTTCCATATAAATTGTGAAATTTTTGTTCTAGTTCTGTGAAAAATGTCATTGGTATTTTGATAGAGATAGCATTGAATCTGTAGATTGCATTTGGTAATATAGTCATTTTCACAGTATTGATTCTTCCTACCCAGGAACATGGAATATCTCTCCATGTGTTTTGTCATCTTTGATTTCTTTCATCAGTGTCCAATAATTTTCTATATACAGTTCTTTTATCTCCTTAGGTAAGGTTATTCCTAAGTATTTTATTCTTTTTGTTGCAATGGTGAATGAGGTTGATTCCTTAATTTCTCTTCCTGATTTTTTATTGTTGGTATATAGAAATGCAAGTGATTTCTGTGTACTGGTTTTGTATCCTGCCACTTTGCTAAATTCACTGATTATCTCCAGTAATTTTCTGATAGTATCTTTAGAGTTTTCTATGTCATCTGCAAGCATTGAGAGCTTTACTTCTTTTCTGATATAGATTCCTTTTATTTATTTTACTTCTCTGATTGCTATAGCTAGGGGCTTCCCTGGTGGCTCAGAGGTTAAAGTGTCTGTCTCCAATGTGGGAGACCTGGGTTCGATCCCTGGGTTGGGAAGATCCCCTGGAGAAGGAAATGGCAATCCACTCCAGTATTCTTGCCTGGAGAATCCCATGGACAGAGAAACCTAGTAGGTTACAGTCCATGGGGTCGGAAAGAGTCGGACACGACTGACTTCACCTTCACCTATAGCTAGGACTTCCAAAACTATGTTGAACAATAGTGGGTGAAAGTGGACACCCTTGTCTTGTTCCTGATCTTAGGGGGGATGCTTTCAGTTTTTCACCATTGGGAACAATGTTTGCTGTGTGCTTATCATATATGGCTTTTACTATGTTGAGATTGGTTCCTCTATGCCCATTTTTCGAAGAGTTTTAATTATAAATGGGTGCTGGATTTTGTCAAAGGCTTTTTCTGCATCTATTGAGATTATCACATGGTTTTTATCTTTCAGTTTGTTAATGTGGTGTTATCACATTGATTGATTTGCATGTATGGATGTTTTCTATACCCTCGAAATAGTTCATCACTCCTCTGTCACAACACTTGTCACACTCACCTTCATTGCTCCATTTACTTGACTGTCTTTTCTCCAGTGTATAGAATAAGCCCATGGATCCCTGACACTTGCAGAATTTAGCCCAAGGCCTGGTATCTGGAAGGTAAATGATAAAAATTGTTGACTCATTCCGGAATAAATAATTGTTACATAGTTAAGAAATCACCAGAACTGGAAAGATTGAAATACTGGTCCATTTAATTTCCAAATCACTCTTCTTTCAATGTACATACTGGATCCCAGCTAATTGTGGATAAATTGAAAACAAAATTGTCCATTCTGTCATCCTTGAGTTAGAATAGTAGGAGTCAGTCAATTCAGTTGCTCAGTCATGTCCAACTCTTTGCAACCCCATGGACTGCAGCACCACAGGTTTCCCTGTCCATCGTCAACTCCCAGAGCATATTCGAACTCATGTCCATCGAGTCAGTGACACCTTCCAATCATCTCACCCTCTGTCATCCCTTTTTCCTTCTGTCTTCAATCTTTCCCAACATCAGGGTCTTTTCCAATGAGTCAGTTATTCACATAAGATAACCAAAGTATTGGATTTTCAGCTTCAGCATCAGTCCTTGCAATGAATATTCAGTACTGATTTCCTTCAGAATGGACTGGTTTGATCGCCTTGCTGTCCAAGTGACTCTCAAGGGTGTTCTCCAACACCACAGTTCAAAAGCATCAATTCTTCAGCACTCAGTTTTCTTTACACTCCAACTCTCATTTCCATACATGACCACTGGAAAAACCTAGCTTTGACTATATAAACCTTTGTTAGCAAAGTAATGTCTCTGCTTTTCAGTATGCTATCTAGGTTGGCCATAACTTTTCTTCCAACGAGTAAGCATCTTTTAATTTTATGGCTGCAGTCACCATCTGCAGTGATTTTGGAGCCCAAGAAATAAAGTCTGTCACTGTTTCCATTGTTTCCCCATCTATTTGCCATGATATGGTGGGATCGGATGTCATGATCTTAGTTTTCTGAATGTTGAGTTTTAAGCCAGCTTTTTCACTCTCCTCTTTCATTTTCATCAAGAGGGCCTTTAGTTCTTCTTTGCTTTCTGCCATAACGGTGGTGTCATCTGTATATCTGAGGTTATTTATATTTCTCCCTGCAATCTTGAGTCCAGCTTGCACTTGTCTGGCCCAGCATTTCTCATGATGTGCTCTGCATATAAGTTAAATAAGCAGAATGACAATATACAGCCTTGACGTACTCCTTTCCCAGTTTGGAAACAGTCTGTTGTTCTATGTCCAGTTCTAACTGTTGCTTCCTGAACTGCATACAGATTTCTCAAGAGGCAAGTTAGGTGGTCAGGTATTCCCATCTCTTTCAGAATTTTCTAAAGTTTGTTGTGATCTACACAGTTATTTTGTTGGCCTAGTCAATAAAGCAGAAATAGATGTTTTTCTAGAACTCTCATGCTTTTTTGATGATTCAATAGATGTTGGCAATTTGATCTCTGATTCCTTTGCCTTTTCTAAATCCAGTTTGAACAACTGGAAGTTTACAATTCACATACTGTTGAAGCCTCACATGGAGAACTTTGAGCGTTACTTTGCTAGCATGTGAGATGAGTGCAATTGTCTGGTAGTTTGAACATTCTTTGGCATTTCCTTTCCTTTCCTTGACATTTTCCAGTCCTATGGCCACTGCTGAGTTTTCCATAATTGCTGCATATTGAGTGCAGCACTTTCACACCATCATCTTTTAGGATTTGAAATACCTCAACTGGAATTCCATCAGCTCCACTAGTTTTGTTCACTGTGATGCTTCCTAAGGCCTACTTTACTTCCCATTCCAGGATGTCTGGTTCTAGTCCACTGTTTACACCATCATGGTTATCTGGGCCATAAAGGTCTTTTTTTCTTCTATATTTTCTTTCCACCTCTTCTTAATATCTTCTTCTTCTGTTAGGTCCATACCATTTCTGTCCTTTACTGAGCCCATCTTTGCATGAAATGTTCCCTTGGTTATCTCTAATTTGCTGGAAGAGATCTCTAGTCTTTCCAATTCTATTGTTTTCCTCTATTCCTTTGCACTGATCATTGAGGAAGGCTTTATTATCTCTCCTCTCCTTTGGAACTCTGCATTCAAAAGGAGATATCTTTCTTTTTCTACTTTGCCTTTAGCTTCTCTTCTTTTTTCAGCTATTTGTAAGGCCTTGTCAAACAACCATTTTGCCTTTTTACATTTCTTTTTTCTTAGGGATGGTGTTGATCGCTGTCTCCTGTACAATGTCACAAACCTCCATCCATAGTTCTTCAGGAACTCTATCAGATCTAATCCTTTGAATCTATTTCTCACTTCCACTGTATAATCATAAGGGATTTGATTTAGCTCATACCTGAATTGTCCAGTGGTTTTCCTTACTTTCTTCAATTTAAGTCTGAATTTCAAAATCAAATTTTAAATAAGACTTCGAATTAAGTCTTATCCAGTGTTAAAATTTACTGCTTCTTAAATTTGGCACACAATAGGAGTGCAGTAAATTTTTATTGAATAAATAAACTTGGTCCTGGCATATGGGTAGCTGCTGACTCTTCACATAGGTTGACAGTTAGCAACCTATAAAGGGTGTTTTGCTCATATTGTGATTCATAGGCCAGTAGGATTGGCATCAGCAGGAAATGTGTCAGAAATACAGAATCCCAGGCCCCACCCCAGACCTACTAAACCATAATTTGCACTTTATCAAGATGCCCAAGTGCCCAATGTGTGTGGTAAAGTTTCAGAAACACTACTCTAGAATATACAATGTGTATGGAGAGGTGGATTCCACCCAAGGGATTTGCAATTTAAGGTATAGAGAAAAGTTCTCCCATGCATAAAATACAGTAGAGTAGCTCCATGAAATAACATTAATGGAAAGGAAGAACAGCATTGTTATAAATCAAAAATCATAAGTGAAGTGAGGTCGCTCAGTCGTATCTGACTCTTTGTGACCCTGTGGACTGTATGTAGCCCACCAGGCTCTTCTGTCCATGGGATTTTCCAGGCAAGAATACTGGAGCAGTTTGCCATTTCCTTCTCCAGGGTATCTTCCCAACCCAGGGATCGAACCTGGGTCACCTGCTTTGCAGGCAGACGCTTTACCATCTGAGCCACTAGGGAAGCCCAAAAGTCATAGAGAAGAACATATTTCAAGGAGGCATATATTTCAAGGAGGCCTTCTTAGGCAGAGGACACAGAGGCCTCCATACAGGTGCTGTGTTTAAAGACTGGTAGTGATCTCCCTGCCTGGCATACCTGCCTTTAAATCATAATGAAGACAGGCCTCAGGAAACCCATGTTGTTCGCTTCATATCACAACTCAAGACAAACATTTGTATAATGGATATGAATCATGATCTGGAAGTAAACAGCCTATGGTCAAATCCCACCTCCATCACTAACCAGCTCGGTGATCTTGACATTGGATACACTGCTTATATCTCAGTTCTTTTTTGGAAAATGAGACAATACAGGTACCTAACTCAGAGAATTGCAGTGAGCATGGATGAAACAATCCCTGAAAAGCACTTAGCAGGATGTCTGGCACAAATAAGCATCCAATGAAAACAATATGTAGTTACATAAATGTAATCATTATTGAAATACATAGGCAGCTGGCTTACTTTGGCATGGCTCCCCTGTCCTGGCAGGCTGATGGGTGGCTTGGGCTGTCCCATCGCTGTTTCTACCTTTCCACCCCTAAGTGCAGCTATTCATCTCCTGGTCAGGGCTCAAGAACTAGGGCATAGCTGACCTTCTTAAGCTTATGTGAAAACACTGTGTGTAGAAATATTTGTGCATGTTTCTTTGAAAACATCCATAGCTTTTACCAGATTTTCAAAGGCACTGATGGCCTCAGAAAGGTCATTGAGTATTCTAAATGAGGTGGGATGGCACATCAAAATTAGGCAGCAACCACAGACTTGAATTTGATCCTGACTTCACGAGCTGGGTGACTTTTTTAAAGGTATTTTCTCATCTTTAAAGTGCAGATAATAACCTCACCTTAATGACGTCATTTCCTGTGAGAGACTGTGTCAGAGTCTACTGAGATGCTGTATGAAGTGGTACTCCAATTGTAAAAGGCGTTAGTGACAGATGTTATTATTAGTGCTTTTTTCAATGTCTTCTACTCCAAGGAAACACGCTTTCAGGGAACATCCCCCCTTCAAGAGCCACCAGTCAGGTAAGCTCAGTAGGGAGTTTCAGTGCCCACACATGCGCCCCTGGGAGGTTTACAGTGATGTGGATGGCTGAGTGGAGAGCGGAAGAAGCTGCAGCAGAGGAGTGGCCAAATAACTGCTGCTTGGGCGGGAAACGGGGATGGAGGGGCATCTGGCTCAGCCACAGCGGGTTGTGATACTCACGTCTCCGGACAGGTGTCAGGCAGACAGGCCCAGGCTGGAAGCCAGAGGTCTTTTCTCGTCGGCAACCACATCTCCAGGCAGCCTTGCTATGACATTTCCATTAATCAACAACAAAAGTGAGTGGAATACAGAATCCAGAAGTCAAAAGATTCTACTTCTTTCATTAGAAGACGTCGAAACAAAGCACTATAGAGAAAGGAAAGGAAAACAAGCTCCATGAGTCGATCAGGACGTCAGCCTGGCTTTGAACCTAGACATTTCCACACTGTAATCAAGTGGGCTGTCAGGAAGCCATGAGTGTATGGCTGAGGTGCAAGTGAAAATGAGACTACAAGGGGTGTGATAACAGCTCTACATCCCAATACTTTCATCTCAGAGGACTCTGGTGCAGCAAATGCATTTACCAGCAGCTTCCCTGCATCTAGCTGGAAGACTGAAAAACAGAAACCATCAGGAAGTTAGATTCTGCATACATGCCAGAGGGTCAAGAGTGGGCCAGCCCTGCGCCAAGCACAAAGATGACTGCAGAGTTTAAGGACGTGTTATAGTCTTCATCTTAAACAACTCATTCCAATCAACCAGTCTTTCCCAGCTACCATTCCTTTTGAATTTCAGAGAGGGAAAGGTAGGCTTTCTCTGTCTTCCCCTTAATGCTCTCAAATCAGAAATAAGGATATTAAATCAGTTCCTGAAGAAATGACATTGGAGAGCTATTTAAAACTTCAGATTCTTGATAATATGGAAAAATAGATGATGTTGGGTGTTTTCTGTCTCTAGGACTGAATCATGTTTATGTCAGCCCATGTCCATGTAGAGGTGATGTCTATGTTCTGGCATTTAGTTTGCACTTCTTCTCTCTGAGTTTTACTGCTTTAACAGTGGTAGTAATGAGAGAAAACATATTTGTCTCTCGTAACTGTCAGAGATGACACAGAGAAGCAAAAGGAATGTGAGCAGAGCTGTTTTGTTTCTAATTAATAATGGTTTTCAAGCATTTGTGTATAAAAAAGAAGTTGACTTTTCAAAAGGTTGAAATCATTGCCCTTTTCAATGTTTCCCTTTAAGGAAAAAAAAAAGGTAAATTTTTATGTAAAGGAAATGCTATGTATGCAATTCAATGAAATGATAGGGATGGCTAGAAATAAAATATGAAAAAAATTAAATCACCCAAGTACCATAAAGCAATGCACAGCTGAAGGTACCTTATTACTTTATATTATACCTTCTCATTCTGAATAACTACTGTTATATAATATGAATCATTGATGTTTAATAATAGAAATAACCACAGTCAGATACCAAATCAAGGAGAAAAGATCTCCACTTTCAAAAAAAGAACTCTCTTAATGTACATGCCACATAAATGTTCAGGGCTTGAGCTCTGAAAGGAATCCTGTGGTGGGAAGCTATTGAGAAAAGCAGTTCTAAGCTAAAGAAGTGGGGGCGGGGGCCAATCCAGTTCCAAGTCTGGCTCTTTCTCAGCTGAAGTAAGTGACACTATGAGAACACATCTAGCCCAGCTCTGTGTGTGTGTGAATACCACCACACACTGACACCCCCTCTGGTTGCCTAGTAGCAGCTGGCAGAATTCAATATGCGATGTGTCCATCCGTCAGAAATACCTGCTGAAGTGTCTAATGAGAAGAGAGCTCTGTATTACTCATCTTAAGGGAATAAAAAATAACTAGAGTTTATGACTCAATGACACAAAGCAAAACATAGGAATGTCGCTAAGAACATCTCTCTACAGGATAGCATAGCAACAAATGGAAGGTATTCATATTGCAAAATATATCACATTAACAGTGCAAAGTCAGGAAGTAACAGGGATGTCCAATACAGTGTTTAATAATCATCATAAAAAGAAAATAATATACTCCTGATACAGTTGTTGGTTCAAACATTTATGTTTTCCTGAAAGAGCAGAGTTTTTAGCAGACAAGAAATGGAAATCTATGAGAATTCACAGGTGAATGGAATATGTTGGTCAAAGTTATCATATCCAGAATTAAATCAATCACAAGTAACAAAAAAAAAAAAGTTATGGACAGCAGTTCAAAGCAATGGGATTTTCTTGATTCATGTAACAAAAAGCCTAGAGGTAGGCAGCTGCTGGTATTAGTTCTGCAATTTAAGAAGATAAAAGCTGGAATTTCTGTGATTTGGGGGATCTTCCCCGGCTATCACAAGATGGCTGCTGCAGTTCCAGTCGTCATAACTTCATTCAAGGCAACAACAACGACAACAAGAATGAAAGGATGAAAAGATGACAGAGGATGGGAGGGGAGAAAAGAAGGACTCATTAGTACTTATGGTGTATGCAATATATGTCACTTTTACTAGGAAGAAGTAAAAGTTTTCCCTGACTCCCTTCTGGACTTCTGTTTGCATTTTATTGGGTAGAACTGTTTCTCAGAACTACAAAGGGATTCTGACAAGGTGAGTGTTGTGTTTTTCCAGTCTCCAGAATGGCTGGCAGAAAGAATGGAGGAATGTCTAATTATCTACAAAAATTTGATGCCTGCCATAACTGGGTAGACAAATAAGAGAACACACAGGTGATGGAGATTCACTTGAGGGACTGAAACCATCTAGATGGTATTTTGAGAGATTTTACAAAGCCCTCCAAAAAAGCACAAAAGTAAATTGTGGGTAGAAATAACATCTAGCATATCTTGCTTACAAAAACATTCACACCCTCATAATACACTTTCACACTTTTATGCACTCGAAAATTTCTACCCGTGACAGAAGAGCGGCCATCTCTGAAACAGGATATGGCAGTAATTTGCCAGGCTGCACACAGGAATTCTACAACACAGGTGAGGCAAGCAGAGAAACCACTTTCCCCAGAGCAAAACTACAAAAAGAGTTGTAATACTAGAATATATCGACTTGAATCTCCCATGGAAATTCCACATTTCACTTTCTCTCTCCTCCCATCTGTTATCAGACAGGTGACATCTGTCTTTTGTAATGCCCAAGCACTTTGTTTGGGAATATTTTATTTGCTTTCAGGCACATCCTGCTGGGAACCTAAGTCCTATACCTAAAATGAGGGGGAATTGTAGGGGGGTTTGCTGTCTGTTTGCTCCATGTCAGTGAAGTCTTTGTGCACTGGGAATTTTGAGACTCCCCACAACCTGTGATTTAAAGTATTCCTATTGTAAGGTCGGACGTGCCCAGACATGCCCAGACATGTTCAGGCGGCTGAGGCGGAACAGCCCCGGAGCCCGCCCCCGCACCCAATCAGAAACCGGGGGCAGACCAACAGCCCGGACACAGAGCCCATGACCGGGCCCAATCAGAGACCAACACGAAGCCCATCAGCACCAATCAGCAGTGCAGTCCTCGCATTTTACCTTATATGGGAAAAACTCGGCTCAAGCATCAGCCCCGCTATAAAACCGCGGTCCTCGCCTCCATTTCTCACAGACTCTCTTTGTTCTCTTCCCCTCTTGTTCCTTTCCCCTGCTCTCCACCCTCCCTCCTCCCCCATTCCTCGCAGATTCCCTTTGTTCTCTTGCTTGCTTTTCCCCAGAGTTCTGCCCGAGAGCGACCACCCAATAAAGGCTTCCATCAACGGTCCATAGGGGTGGCTTTTTCTTCCCGCGGCATTCTTACACCTATCACAGTTTGAAAGGTGGGCAACCCACCTGGGGCAGCCCAGGACAAATCAAGGATTAGAGGAGTTAGCTGACTGAGAAGGAATATCATGGAGGAGTGGCCTGGCACCAAACCAAGCCTGTCAGACAAAAGACCCTGCTGCAGTTTTTCCTGGGCACCTGCGATTCCAGAAATCTAAGAGGCTAGCCCAGAACTGCAGCAACTAGCAAAACTGCTGGATTATGTTAGATGTTGAATAAATGGACGAGACCAATTCTACTGTGGCCTCAAAGGAGAGAGTAAAAATAAACATTTTCTGACTTTGAGAACACCAGGCCAGTACAAATCAAGCCATTGTGGCCAACTGAAAGCCATTGTGTGCTTCATGGAAAGTAACCAGGCTCTACCATGAACAAACCTCGCCATGCTAGGGAAGTCCCTGACTACTGGCAGGACATGAGTTAATGGGATCCCATGGAAAGAGGGGGGGCTTTAAATCATGCAGCCCTGAATGCAGCGCCTCACTCTGTGCATTACCAGTCAACACCCACAGTTAGCAGCTGAGTTCTCAGTCTTCATCTCCTCTTGTGTGCAGTAGGTTTCCCAATATCTACCCAGCTGAGATAAATCATGCAAAGCACCTTGACAGTGCTTGATGCAGATGCCAATACTCTAGAAGGAGAGCAGGCTTGAATGCTTGAGTCCTCCAGTAGCACCACGGTCTCCACATGGTTTAGGACCTTTCAAGGCTAAAAGGTTGAAAGGCTAAAAGGTTAAAAGGTTTCAAGGTGAGACCCCAAAGTGGAATGAGGGAAACTGAGTCAGCAGGACAGTTCTCTCCACCTGGCCAGCCCAGGACAAATCAAGGGCTGTTGAGTCCAGGGCTCAGTGCTACCTGAACAGCACATTACCACGGCATCAGGGGAGTCTGAGCCCAGAACGTGGTAGAAAGAGCAAAAGAGTAAGGCTGTTGAGAGGAGGAGAGGTGAAAGGGAGACTCAAGGGAACATGCTGCTGCTGCTAAGTCACTTCAGTCGTGTCCGACTCTGTGCAACCCCACAGATGGCAGCCCATCAGATTCCCCCATCCTTGGGATTCTCCAGGCAAGAACACTGGAGTAGGTTGCCATTTCCTTCTTCAACGTGTGAAAGTGAAGTCTCTCAGTCATGTCCAACCCTTAGCGACCCCATGGACTGCAGCCTACCAGAGTCCTCCATCCATGGGATTTTCCAGGCAAGAGTACTGCAGTGGGTTGCCATTGCCTTCTCCAGGAACATAAATCTTGCTAACTGCATCAACCTTTTCCAAATTACCTTGGTTTGGCTTCCTCGTCTGTAAAACAGGGTTAATGTTAATAATATCTTCCTCATAGGGATGTTTTGAGCATAAAGTGAGTTAGTAGTGAATGTGAAGAAGCACTTAGAACAGTATGCTAAAAAAAACAAAATAGATAAGCCAGAAAGATCAAATGCTCCCCAGTCAAAGAAGATGAGGTATTAAGATCTTTTTAAAGCCTTAGAATCATACAAAGTTATATTACTCTCAATAGCGGAGTGGAGTGGAGTGGAATTGTTACTGTGAACCAGGAAATGGGTGAACAAGCCGAGGAAACCTGGCAGTTGAAAGCCAGAGATGCATTAGGATGGATTTAGCGATAAAGCCAGCTTTTGGCGGGGGTTATTTTGGTTTTTGTTTGTTTGCATAATTTATTTATTTATCTTAATTGGAGGCTAATTACTTTACAATATTGTGGTGGTTTTTGCCATACATTGACATGAGTCAGCTATGGGTGTACATGTGTTCCCCATCCTGAACCCCTCTCCCCCCACCCTCATCCCATCCCTCAGGGTCATCCCAGTGCATCAGCCCCGAGCACCCTGTCCATGCATCCAACCTGGACTGGCAATCGAGCACCCTGTCCATGCATCCAACNTGTTCCCCATCCTGAACCCCTCTCCCCCCACCCTCATCCCATCCCTCAGGGTCATCCCAGTGCATCAGCCCCGAGCACCCTGTCCATGCATCCAACCTGGACTGGCAATCGAGCACCCTGTCCATGCATCCAACCTGGACTGGCAATCTGTTTCACATATGATAATATACACTTTTCAGTGCTATTCTCACAAACCATCCCACTGTCACCTGGAGGGGGTTATTTTGGAACTGGGTTTAACCTTGTCATGACGGATGTTTAGGCTAAATAATTCTTTGTTTTGGGGCTGTTCTGAGCATTGCAGAACGTTTGGCAATATCTCTGGCTTCTACTCACTAGGTGCTTGTAGCCCTCCCACTCCAAGTCTTGGCAATCAAAAATGTCTCCACACTTCACCACCTGCCCTNCGGGACTCGGGTGTCCCAGACCTCAGGATTAACATAAGAGGTTAAGGGGTCAGCAAGTAGCATTAGGAAGGCCCCTGACATGGGAGCCAATCCTGGAATCAGATGAAGGGTGGCCTTTAGCTTGGCGAGTATATCTCTTCCTAAAAGAGGAGTAAGGCAGGAGGGGATGACTAAAAAGGAGTGAGCAAACAGACAGGAGTCTAGTTGACAGGATAGTGGTTGGGTCTGGAGTGGGTGCGAGGGTTGGCCATCAATATCCATAACCGAAACCTGGGAAGGACGTAGAGTGCCCCCGAAAGAGGGAAGGACTGAATAGGTAGCCCCATATCAACCAGGAAGTTGATGGACTTACCCACTACCTGGAGCATTACCCTGGGCTCGGCTTGGGTTATCGGGGTCCCCGAGTCTGTGCGGCATCATTCGTCATCGAAGTTCAGCAGCTCCAAGGCCGGAGGAGGGCCGGAGGTCTCCTTAGAACGCTCTGGTCCCCGGCCCCTGGGGGTCAGGGCCCGAGAGGCATGGGGACAATCACTGGCCCAGTGTCCTCGCTGTCTGCATTTTGGACACGGCTTGGGGAGGGAGTCGTGGATTAGGACACACTCTTGCCCAGTGTCCTTCCTGGCTGCACTTGAAGCAGGCCCCCAGAGGGGGGTCCTGGGACCCCGAGCCTGCTGCCGGCCGTAGGGCTGCTACCAAGGCCTGGGTTTGTTGGGTTAGGAGGCTCGCCTAAAGTTCGGCCTTCTGCTTGAGCCTTGCCTTTCGGCTGGCCTCAGCAGTTTCCTCACGGGCGTTGTACGCTTTAAAGACCATTTTTACCAGGTCTCGAATAGGGGTCTGAGGGCTGTCCTCGGCCCTGGCTAGCTTTTTCTGGATGTCCGGTGCGGATTGGGAGATAAAGCGGCTCGCCAAGGTGACCGCCCCGGTAGGGGACTCAGGGGACAGCCTGATGTACTGAACGAGGGCTTTAGTCAGCCGGTTAAGGAACATGGCCGGGTTTTTGTCGGGTCCCTGAGTTACCTCATCTAGTTTGAGGAAGTTTACGACTTTGTGAAAGGACATCTCCATACCATCCAGAATGCACTCAACCATATAGCATACTCGCAACTGGCCGCCACCGCCCTCCTGGTAGTCCCAGTTAGGGTCGGCATCAGGAACTGCCTGAGCTGCCGGGGGATGCTCAGGAGAGGGATTAGCCAAGTACCGTTGATCGGATTGGGTCCTGGCTGCTGTCCAAATGGCCTGCCTCTCTTCGGGGGTGGTGGTAGACCCCAGGATGACATATATGTCCTGCCATGTTAAGGCATAGGTGTGGGTCAGACCAATAAATTGTTTAATGTACTAAGTGGGATTGGAGGAGAAGGATCCCAGCTTGGTCTCAATCTGCGCTAAGTCTTGGAGAGAAAAGGGAACACAGACCTGGGCTAGGCCCTCAGCTCTGGCCACCTGTCACAGAGGGAATAATGGGGCTGGGGGAAGGGGAGGAGAGGCCTCCGGAGGGTTGCTGCGGGAGCGAGTGTGGGAGTTAACTGAGTGAGCGAAGGAAGGAGCGGGGGAAGAGGAGGGTACTGGATAGGGCTAAGGGTGGGAGGATCCGGGCCAGCTGGTGGAGTCTTGGGAGCAGAAGCAGGGGGTGAGGGGGTGGGGCGAGAACGCAACGCCCAAAAGGCCTGAACATAGGAGACCTCAGACCATTTTCCCGTTTTCCGGCAGTAATTGTCTAAATCACGGAGGACGTCAAAGTGTAATGTCCCTGTGGCTGGCCAGTGAGAGCCGTTATCTAAAGGATATTGTGGCCAAGCCTGTGAACACAAATGGGTAAGCTGTTTGGGGCGAATGTAGCCCGTCAGCCATAAGGTCCATAGGTTAGCCAACAGTGGACCAGTTGGGCTCGGGTTTGGAAGCCGTCTATCCCATGGCGACCACATGGAGGTCACCCCTGTCGTCCAGACGTCTCTGGATGGATCAGGGGGCCAGTGAGGCCTCTGAGGCCAGAGAGGGCCGAGGATCCCTGCAGCCGTTTGGGACGTCTCCCTCACGAGCTGGGGACCGAGGAGGGGCCTTAAAGGCCAAGGATCCCCACAGCCGCTTGGGACGTCTCCCTCACGAGCTGGGGACTGAGGAGGATCCCTGCAGCCATTTGGGACGTCTCCCTCATGAGCTGGGGACCGAGGAGGATCCTGTAAGTGCGCACTGGTTACAGGGCCCTAGGAAATGGTAGTCTGGGATGGCGGGTTCCAAAGCCGAAGGGACTTACCCTGTATTCTGCCGGCCGGGAGGTTGGTCAGCCGCCTGGGTCCAGGGCTACCATGGCGGTGGAGCTCGAGGGGGCCTCAATGGCGAGTGCCGGAGGCTCTCATCTCGGGCCCCACGTTGGGCGCCAGATGTAAGGCCACCAAGGGAAGAAAAAGCCACCCCTACGGACCGTCGATGGAAGCCTTTATTGGGTGGTTGCTCTCGGGCAGAACTCTGGGGAAAAGCAAGCAAGAGAACAAAGGGAATCTGCGAGGAATGGGGGAGGG
>SJYW01015176.1:1244599-1257726 GCA_006410735.1 Raphicerus campestris
CACTTGAAGCAGGCCCCCAGAGGGGGGTCCTGGGACCCCGAGCCTGCTGCCGGCCGTAGGGCTGCTACCAAGGCCTGGGTTTGTTGGGTTAGGAGGCTCGCCTAAAGTTCGGCCTTCTGCTTGAGCCTTGCCTTTCGGCTGGCCTCAGCAGTTTCCTCACGGGCGTTGTACGCTTTAAAGACCATTTTTACCAGGTCTCGAATAGGGGTCTGAGGGCTGTCCTCGGCCCTGGCTAGCTTTTTCTGGATGTCCGGTGCGGATTGGGAGATAAAGCGGCTCGCCAAGGTGACCGCCCCGGTAGGGGACTCAGGGGACAGCCTGATGTACTGAACGAGGGCTTTAGTCAGCCGGTTAAGGAACATGGCCGGGTTTTTGTCGGGTCCCTGAGTTACCTCATCTAGTTTGAGGAAGTTTACGACTTTGTGAAAGGACATCTCCATACCATCCAGAATGCACTCAACCATATAGCATACTCGCAACTGGCCGCCACCGCCCTCCTGGTAGTCCCAGTTAGGGTCGGCATCAGGAACTGCCTGAGCTGCCGGGGGATGCTCAGGAGAGGGATTAGCCAAGTACCGTTGATCGGATTGGGTCCTGGCTGCTGTCCAAATGGCCTGCCTCTCTTCGGGGGTGGTGGTAGACCCCAGGATGACATATATGTCCTGCCATGTTAAGGCATAGGTGTGGGTCAGACCAATAAATTGTTTAATGTACTAAGTGGGATTGGAGGAGAAGGATCCCAGCTTGGTCTCAATCTGCGCTAAGTCTTGGAGAGAAAAGGGAACACAGACCTGGGCTAGGCCCTCAGCTCTGGCCACCTGTCACAGAGGGAATAATGGGGCTGCGGGAAGGGGAGGAGAGGCCTCCGGAGGGTTGCTGCGGGAGCGAGTGTGGGAGTTAACTGAGTGAGCGAAGGAAGGAGTGGGGGAAGAGGAGGGTACTGGATAGGGCTAAGGGTGGGAGGATCCGGGCCAGCTGGTGGAGTCTTGGGAGCAGAAGCAGGGGGTGAGGGGGTGGGGCGAGAACGCAACGCCCAAAAGGCCTGAACATAGGAGACCTCAGACCATTTTCCCGTTTTCCGGCAGTAATTGTCTAAATCACGGAGGACGTCAAAGTGTAATGTCCCTGTGGCTGGCCAGTGAGAGCCGTTATCTAAAGGATATTGTGGCCAAGCCTGTGAACACAAATGGGTAAGCTGTTTGGGGCGAATGTAGCCCGTCAGCCATAAGGTCCATAGGTTAGCCAACAGTGGACCAGTTGGGCTCGGGTTTGGAAGCCGTCTATCCCATGGCGACCACATGGAGGTCACCCCTGTCGTCCAGACGTCTCTGGATGGATCAGGGGGCCAGTGAGGCCTCTGAGGCCAGAGAGGGCCGAGGATCCCTGCAGCCGTTTGGGACGTCTCCCTCACGAGCTGGGGACCGAGGAGGGGCCTTAAAGGCCAAGGATCCCCACAGCCGCTTGGGACGTCTCCCTCACGAGCTGGGGACTGAGGAGGATCCCTGCAGCCATTTGGGACGTCTCCCTCATGAGCTGGGGACCGAGGAGGATCCTGTAAGTGCGCACTGGTTACAGGGCCCTAGGAAATGGTAGTCTGGGATGGCGGGTTCCAAAGCCGAAGGGACTTACCCTGTATTCTGCCGGCCGGGAGGTTGGTCAGCCGCCTGGGTCCAGGGCTACCATGGCGGTGGAGCTCGAGGGGGCCTCAATGGCGAGTGCCGGAGGCTCTCATCTCGGGCCCCACGTTGGGCGCCAGATGTAAGGCCACCGAGGGAAGAAAAAGCCACCCCTACGGACCGTCGATGGAAGCCTTTATTGGGTGGTTGCTCTCGGGCAGAACTCTGGGGAAAAGCAAGCAAGAGAACAAAGGGAATCTGCGAGGAATGGGGGAGGGGGGAGGGTGGAGAGCAGTGGAAGGGAACAAGTGGGGAAGAGAACAAAGAGAGTCTGCGAGAAATGGAGGCGAGGACCGGGGTTTTATAGCCGGAGCTGGTGCTTGAGCCGAGTTTTTCCCATATAAGGTAAAATGCGAGGACCGCACTGCTGATTGGTGCTGATGGGCTTTGTGTTGGTCTCTGATTGGGCCCGGTCATGGGCTCTGTGTCCGGGCTGTTGGTCCGCCCCCGGTTTCTGATTGGGCGGGGGGCGGGCTCCGGGGCTGTTCCGCCTCAGCCGCCTGAACATGTCTGGGCATGTCTGGGCATGTCCGACCTTACAATAATAGGAAGAAACATGTTATAGAACATCAAAATGAGTAACCCAGACAATACAGATCATCACAGAACTTCAAAAGAGTGAAAGATCTAAGTGAGTTCATTTTAAGCAAGGAAATGGTATGATTGGTGTGATATGTTATAAAAATAATAGAGCAATAGGGAGGATGGATTGGTTAAAAAAGAAGCCAGAAAGCTAAAAAAAAAAAAAAAGTTAATAATCTAGCTAAGAAATACTGAGATCTCAAAGTAAGACAGAGGTATAGAGAAAAGAATACTGAGGCGGTCAACTCAACANGTCTCCCTCACGAGCTGGGGACCGAGGAGGGGCCTTAAAGGCCAAGGATCCCCACAGCCGCTTGGGACGTCTCCCTCACGAGCTGGGGACTGAGGAGGATCCCTGCAGCCATTTGGGACGTCTCCCTCATGAGCTGGGGACCGAGGAGGATCCTGTAAGTGCGCACTGGTTACAGGGCCCTAGGAAATGGTAGTCTGGGATGGCGGGTTCCAAAGCCGAAGGGACTTACCCTGTATTCTGCCGGCCGGGAGGTTGGTCAGCCGCCTGGGTCCAGGGCTACCATGGCGGTGGAGCTCGAGGGGGCCTCAATGGCGAGTGCCGGAGGCTCTCATCTCGGGCCCCACGTTGGGCGCCAGATGTAAGGCCACCGAGGGAAGAAAAAGCCACCCCTACGGACCGTCGATGGAAGCCTTTATTGGGTGGTTGCTCTCGGGCAGAACTCTGGGGAAAAGCAAGCAAGAGAACAAAGGGAATCTGCGAGGAATGGGGGAGGGGGGAGGGTGGAGAGCAGTGGAAGGGAACAAGTGGGGAAGAGAACAAAGAGAGTCTGCGAGAAATGGAGGCGAGGACCGGGGTTTTATAGCCGGGGCTGGTGCTTGAGCCGAGTTTTTCCCATATAAGGTAAAATGCGAGGACCGCACTGCTGATTGGTGCTGATGGGCTTTGTGTTGGTCTCTGATTGGGCCCGGTCATGGGCTCTGTGTCCGGGCTGTTGGTCCGCCCCCGGTTTCTGATTGGGCGGGGGGCGGGCTCCGGGGCTGTTCCGCCTCAGCCGCCTGAACATGTCTGGGCATGTCTGGGCATGTCCGACCTTACAATAATAGGAAGAAACATGTTATAGAACATCAAAATGAGTAACCCAGACAATACAGATCATCACAGAACTTCAAAAGAGTGAAAGATCTAAGTGAGTTCATTTTAAGCAAGGAAATGGTATGATTGGTGTGATATGTTATAAAAATAATAGAGCAATAGGGAGGATGGATTGGTTAAAAAAGAAGCCAGAAAGCTAAAAAAAAAAAAAAAGTTAATAATCTAGCTAAGAAATACTGAGATCTCAAAGTAAGACAGAGGTATAGAGAAAAGAATACTGAGGCGGTCAACTCAACAAGCACTTGGTGGTAACATATATTAGAATAAGAAATTCCCAGGGGATTAAACAGCTACAAAAATTAGTTGAGTGAAAAAAAGGCATGAATATCTGGAAGACAGATTTAATACTTCCAGGTTGAAATAAAAGGCTCATGATGGAAGCAATGGAATTAAAACTTGGATAGATGAATTCTGCTTTTGAAAAAGTCAAGGAGATTGGACTTTATTCTATTAGTAATGAGTCATTAAGCAACAGTGACATGATGAAAAGGAGATATAGGATGAAGAGAATTTAGACAAAGGCAGGTTCATTGAGAAACTGATGAAGAAATCTAAGCACGTGCTTTAGAGTGTCAGCATTAGAAATAAAGAGGAAGTGACATACCTACCGCATTTTATGAAAGAAGATCGATTTACAGGTGCCTAAATCAGCGTCCAGGTAGTATAGGCATAGAGTGTTTTATTCTGAAGCGCTTCATTTGACTTACTCTTCTTTGTAGAGAAGGCATCCTGGAAGACTAGTAGGCTTTACATACCCATAAATATTCATTGAAAACCCTTCATATGACAAGTACATGAAGCATACAAAAAACGTACATATGTGATCATCTCTTGCACTATCAGTCTTACTCCTCGCTTTCAGGAGGAATGCGTGCATGTGATATACATCTGTGGTCAGGATTGGCCACGACGACCCCCGCGATCTCCAGCTCCGCCCAGTGTACGCACTGTGTAGGACTGGGAAACCAGTGCCCACGGCAGAACCGACGGCTTAGCATTTCCCAGAGGACGCATAAAAAACGGTGCGCATAAAACACAGTGCCTTCCGTTTTGGCTTTCTCTCCTTCCTCAGATCACTCACTCTGGGAGAAATCAGCTGCTCTGTCCTGAGTGCTCTCAGGTGACCTGTGAAGAAGTACCTGGAGTAGAAGGGAAGCCTCTGGACAACAGCCAGCGAGAAACTGAGGCCCGCCAACGACCACACCGGTGAGCTTAAAACTGGATTATCTGGTTCCAGTCAAGCCCTGCTGCACGGCCGCTGCTGCCAAGAGCCTGCTGCAGCTGGAGACTGTGAGCCTGAATCTCCTCCCCGCTTAAGCAGCTCCCTGCTTCCTGCCCTTGCGAAGCTGTGAGAGAGAATAAATGTTTGTTGTTTCAAGCTGCTAAATTTGGGGGTAATTTGTTACACAGCTATAGATAACCAAAGCAACTTTATACTACTAAACATTAAAAACTAAGCAAGGGGATCGTGTTTCCATTTTGTCCTAGCTGCTAAGAGATATAAGCTAAATGTTATTTCTGTTTGTGGTTGCTTTTCTCAGTCAATACTTGTTGATTTACCTTCTTTTCACCTCCTTTTATTTTTTGTTTCCTATCCTCTGTCCTCCGTCCACTGGTTTTTAGTTTATTCTTCTTACTTATTTATTGTAAAGCTCCTAAAATCTTTTTGGATATAGATGCAATGGTAAAACAGCAAAGCAAGAACAGTAGATATTAAGAGAGGGTTCCAAGCACTATCAGAAGGATCACAATCTCATTGGAGTGAAAAGTAATCAAGCAATGTGGCACAGTATATTACTAGTGTTCAACCAAAGATTGCTGTTAGAATTCAAAGAAAAGGGATACCAGGCAAGTTGCATTTTCAGTCAAGTTCCCCAGGAGCAGACTTTGAGATAGGATGTGCATTATGAAAAAGCTCTCAAAATAAACTGCTAAGGAAATGAGGAAAGTAGGACAAGGAAGAGGATGAAGCTATTTCAAAGTCTCATGGAAGATGACTCCAACCAGGTCCTGCATGAGAAGGCTGGAACGTGAGAACACTTCAGAAAGAGTCCTGAGCTCCCATGCTTCTCTACCAGTCACCCATCAACCCAGGGCCTCTGAAGGACAGGGATGCTCCCAGCACACCCACTCTTAGGGCCCTTTGGACATGCAGGCAGAGGGGCTGCAGCAGCTTGAGGGAAGACCTCTAGAGACCCAAAAGCTGTCAGTGGTCCAAAGAAAGCATGCTGAAACCAAACAAGGACACAGAAACGTTGAAGCGATCTGAGGGCAACTGCCTAGAGGATCAAGGTCTGCTCTGTTAGGGAAAATTCCATTCAAGGAGTGGCTCATGACCTGTAAGGAACCTCATGGAATACATCGAATTAGGATAGACATGAAGGAGAAAGCACTACAGAATCTAAGTGGTAAAATACTTGCTTGGTGACTCAGATAGTAAAGAATCCACTTGCAACACATGGCGAGGGGGATCAAAGTTCTATCCCTGAGTCAAGAAGATCTCCTGGAGAAGGGAACAGCCATCTACTCCAGTATTCTTGTCTGAGAATTCCATAGACAGAGGAGTTTGGTGGGCTACAATTCATTGGGTCGCAAAGAGTTGGATCTAAGTATGTCAACTAAACAATGACAAAAAAAGGCAAAACCTCTTGGGCATTCTAGAATGGTTTGGTATTATAACTTAGACTCTTGACTTTATTTTTCACCCTATTTTTAATTCCAAGGCGGGATCTTAAGCCTATCTCTTATTTAGGTTATTAAAATACAATCATTTTCTTTAGCAAAAAGGTAGGGAGAGGTTTTTAAAAAAAATCTCATGCTTCTTCTAAACTTTAGCAATGCTATATTTTCATCTATTCTGTTTCTAAAATACAAATACAGAACAAAGCTCTAAGCTAAATCTTAAATAAAAAGAAAGCCTGGTGGAAGAGGATGAGACTCCCTAAAGTGTTTTAAGACTCCCTCTTCTATTATTATCATTATCCCTGGGCTGCTGAAATTTGGAAACCATTTCAAATACAAGCTGTTTAATAATATGTCTCTCTCTCTCTCTCTCTTTTTTTTTAAGAATGTATCACCAATGAGTAAAGTGCTACAAAAGATTTTCCTTCTATATACACTCTAGGATATAGTCTAACTTTATCTGGAGTTGGGCATGAAGGCATAAATCATTAAGCCCCTGCTTGCCTGATCAAGAGCTTATCTTTCAGAAAAATCAGGCATCCAGGGGATGCTGTTCACAGAAGCTCTATTTTCTGGCTCTCCATCAGGATTGCAGACACTTCTCCCCAAGGATTCATCAACTGCCAAACAAAGAGGAAGGCAGGTCAATGATACCAAAATCTGCAGCTTCAGCAGCTTCTAAAGCTCCTAACCAGGAAAAAAAATAAAACAGAGAGAATGAAAAAAACACAGATGCAAAGGAACTGTAACAAACTGTCTCTAAATTCATAGGTTGAATTGTGGAAGGGAGACTCTCAGAACCCTACAGCAAGCATCTGGGGCTCTAAAGATGGGCTACCAACCAGCCTGAGGAGATACTGGCCATGATTGTTTTATTAGCTAGAGTCCAGTTTTGTGTGCCATTCTCTCATTTTGACAAAAGAAATTCTTCATGACACCTTTTGCCATGTTATCATGACTTAAGTGTGGATGAGCCATACTGAAAGCGTCACATTTACAGGATATAGGCACTGCCTTCTGGTTGAATATTTCTCTTTCAATTTGTTCCCAGATACCCTTGCACTTTTGCAGCCCCAATTTTTACCACAAAACATTAGGATCCTACCCCAAACAGGTACTACTGCATTGAGAGTTGGTACTTGTTTTACAGGTGAGAGAGCTGAGACTGAGAGAGGTCAGACAAGCCTGCTCAAAGCCAGTCAAAGCCTGCAGTCACCTGTGTCTCCATCCAAATCTCTTCCAGCTACACCACAGTTCAACTAAGAAGGTGATAGACAAATTTAAACTGCAAAGTGGTGCTGTGTAAGATGTAAAGAATCTTTTGAAAGTGAGACATAAGGCAATGAAACTTGGATCAGTTCAGTTCAGTTTAGTCACTCAGTCGTATCCAACTCTTTGGGACACATGGACTGCAGCACAGGCCTCCCTGTCCATCACCAACCCCCGGAGTTTACCCAAACTCATGTCCATTGAGTCAGTGATGCCATCCAACCATCACAAATGAGAGGAAAAGCAAACCCTATCACTTCAGCTCCAAATGACAGAATGCCACGGTCAAGGCCAGTCAGGGCTGGACGGAAGAAGAACCACAACCAGCTGGGCTGGAGGCAGAAAGTACAGTGAGTGGGGTGGTTGAGCTAGGTTTCTCAAGCCTCCTGTGGATCAGTGAATTTGAATTAACAGGTTCCAGGACATAGGGGCTGCCCTCGTGCCATCTGGCTTTTGGGAAATTAAGGTGGGTGCCTAATAGCCAGGGAAAGCTACCATTTTTCCAGTGGTCATGTACAGATGTGAGAGCTGGACCATAAAGAAGGCTGAGTGCCAAAGAACTGATGCTTTCAAACTGTGATGCTGGAGAAGACTCGTGAGAGTCCCTTGGACTCCAAGAATATCAAACCAGTCAATCCTAATGGGATTAAATCCTTATTATTCATTGGAAAGACTGAGGCTGAAACTGAAGCCCCAATAATCTGGCCACCTGATATGAAGAGCTGACTCACTAGAAAAGACCCTAATGCAGGGAAAGATTGAGGGCAGGAGGAGAAGGGGACAACAGAGGATGAAATGTTTGGATGGCATCACTGACTCAATGGACAGGAGTTTGAACAAGCTCAGGGAAACAGTGAAGGACAGGGAGGCTAGGTACCGCAGTGTATGCAGTTGCCAGGAATCGGACATGACTTAGCAGCTGAACAACAACAATAATCCTGGAGTGTGGGAGCTCCGTAAGGGAAATAAGATGCGGACTTTGCCAATTGTTCTGAGAAGGGAAACTCACCAGCCTTTAACCATAGCTTTACAGTTGGGTGAGAAAACCATCTCTAAAATATTTGTTACAAGTGGTAATGAAAAAAATTATTATCCTGCATCAAAACCACAGGTACACACAGAAGCAGCTGTGAATAAATGAAAACAACACCATCAAGAACCAAAAAGCCTGGGGTTGAGTCTCTGTCACTCATTTGTTATGTGGCCTTAGACTATTTATTTAACTTCCTCTGTACTGTGCATTGAGAATTCATATAATTCACCTCATAGGACTGTGGTAGAGATTAGATATAATAGTGTATATTTAACAAATGTACATATTTCATGCTTACATTAAATATATACTTGTTAACAAATTAATTTTCACCCTAGTCACAGATATTATAGAAATGGAATGATATCAAAATATTTTTAAAGGACCATAGTCTTATCGCTACATATACACACAATCCTTCTAGCTCTCAGGGAGTGTCTTTTTACTACCAAATAGACAGAGCTGTAAATTGTAGATTCTTGATATGATAGATCAGAATAACTCCTTCCAATGTGTTGTGTTCTATTGCCTCAAAATAATAAACTGCCAAGACAATCTCATGTATCATATTACTGGCAGATTATTCAGTGAAACTCCCAAGGAAAGGAACTCTCAGCTCACAGACAGATGCTAGGTTTCATCCTTTGTTAACTCATCCTTCTTTGTAAAGTCCTGAGTTTCACAGAGTAAGAAAAAATCTTAAAATAATCAGAAAAAGACATGATTCATGAAAACACTCCAAGTTCTTGGAAACACAAAACTTTAAAGTTATCAGGAGTAAAAGCAAGATAAAAATAAATCAATTTGAACTTAGAAGGACTACTTTGGGGGCAAAGATTTATAAGGGGTATCAAGGAGTGGGAGTCTGACTATAAAACATTCAGAGTTCTTTTCCAGACTTCAGAAGTTCTCAATGATTCTCAATTCCTTTTTTTCAGGAAGCACCCTGCTTTTGATATCAATAAAAGAGACTCAAATTGGCCCCACAACTGAGTCTTTTCTCATTAAAATCCCTTCCATCTTCAGACAGGGTAGTAGAGCAGACCCCCAAGGAAGGAAAAAATCTGTCAGTTAAAACCCTTGTTCACATTCTCTGAAATGCTGAAAAGGGTTTTCCACGAAGACCTCAAACGTTTCCAAGATACAGAGCTTTTCTTTTGTGTCTTTTCTCCACAGAAACAAGACTGGTGAATTACTCTGTTTTTTTCAAAGCACCATAGTGTGTACACTTTTTAAATGCTTATAAAGCAATAGTCTGCATAGCACAGTTCCCAAAGAATTGATACTAATGAAGTCCATCCCAAACACAATTTCCACTCATTACTTACAAATCCCAAATATTTAACAGTATCCACTTACAAATGCATAAAAGTTGTCATCATGTGTTTACTTGCCTACTCTGTAACCCTGAAACTCCTGAAAACCTTCCAGTACCCTAGTCCAAGTGCATGTCCTCTCTTACCACTCAGCTGTTTACTCCTCCTATATAACTCCAGATAACAGGAAAGAATAATTCTGACTCCATATTACATCTATTTCTTTTACTTTAACCTTTGTACTATATTGCTTTTACTTTAAGAATATTGCCTATATCCTAAAATATACAGGATAGCCCATTCTCAAGCTTCTGACCTTTAAGGATATAACACTTATGCATTCATATAGAGATAAAAAAATTGCAAAATAGAGAATCACTTTTGTCTTATTGCAGATTTACAGGAACCTCGTGACCTGACCTACTTGGACAGCTGTAAGAACAAAGAATTCCGACACTAAGAAGTTTGCAGTAACAAACCAAACAAACAAACACCATCTCTCTTTAGCATAGAAGCCTGAGTTCTGACTTGGGTAAGATGGTTCTCTAGGACACTAGGTGGCCATCTTCTCAGACTTCCAGCTTTCCAAATAAGGTCGTTATTCCTCGCCCCAACACCTCATTTCCTGATTTTCTGGCCTGTCGTGGAGCCAGCAGAATGAGCTTGCACTGACTAATAGTCACACATTCACTTCTGGTGGCATATCCAGTCACTGGTGAGGGACACTAGACTAGCACACTTGGCTTAGACAAGTCGAGACTTTTTGCTGAATCATGTGTGAAGGGGTTGGCAGGGCACATATCTTAAATTCTAAAATGGCCATTGGGTAGGAACCCAGCAGGGTCTGTTAGCAGTGTCCTTTCCTGAGTACTGCACTTAGCATGTTAATACAATGCTTTATTTAATCATCAAATGCCCATGAGGTATTTATTACTATTCTCATTTTATCCATGAGATGACAGTTGTGGGAAGAATCAGTAATATTCCTAAAAGATCAATGATATGCCCAATGTCACATCATTTCTCATAGTGGAGCCAGAAACTATACCTAAGTTTGTCTGATTCCAAAACCTTTGCAATTACCTGGTGTGCTGAACTTTGCAGTAAAACCTTCAGCAGATATGGTTTTTGTTGGATCATCATAATGAGTTGCTGTTGAATCATTGATTCAATTTCTTTGGAAGTTCTTAGCAAATAGCAGGTGAAAGATATTGACCTTAGACACTTTTGAGTGTGTGTTAGTCACTCAGTTGTGTCAGACTCTTTGTAACCCAATGGACTGTAGCCCACCAGGCTCCTCTGTCCACGAAATTCTCAAGGCAAGAATACTAAAGATTCCCTTCTCCAGAGAATCTTCCTGAATCAAGGCTCCAACCTGGAGTCTCCTGCATTGCAGGTGGTTTCTTTGCCATCTGAGCCACCAGGGGTGCCCCAGACTCTTTTAGTTATTCCCAAACCAATTCAGTCAGATTCATCTATACTGAGATTGTTCAACAAAATGCCTGTATGAAAAAACAAAGAGAACTATAGCCTTGCCATGAGACACTGAGAATAGTAGAGTTATTAGGAGGAAATACCAAAATATCATTGATTCGCGGGAGAAAATGTTCCTGTTCTGACCCTTGAATGCTAATGCTACAGATGGACCCAGCTTAGCTGAGGCATGCTCTGTGCTTCAGCTGTTTGCTTAAGCAGCACCAGGGTTCTCAGAAATAGTTGCTATGCCAACCAGCCCCGGGACTATATATACATTCATGACCAGGGCTTATTCTTCGGGCTTTGTTACCTCTCTTTCAGAAGTTTGAATTGCTGATTGCTAAACTGCTTGCATTCATGCATTACCACCTCTGATAGTCAAAGAGCTTCCTTTTCTCCAGCAGGAGAAAAGCCCAAGTGGAGGTTTGTAGCCTGTGTAGAGCAACCTTCTGACGTCACGATTTTATAGTCAGGGACCAGACTGCTCTTTTTCCCCAAGTCTCTGAAGATTTGGTGTTTAGATGATAAAGGGCAGTGCCTTTGGTCATCTATTATTAACTGTCAAATGTGTGCATTGCCATGGAGGTTCTCAGAGGGCAAATAAAGTGTGCTTTGAGGTGCCATGATTATCATGCTTTTTTAAATTTCTTTGCCACATTTTTAATGGGAGCATATTTCAGAACAGCATTAGCCAACAAATTTGGCCAATCAATCCAGTTCAGGTCTCCTGCTACAGCTGCATTTAAATAAACCTGTAATGCTGAAAGCTGAAGAGAGAAAGCTCTTTAATTACCTTTTCTCTTGTTTATGTTACTTTGATGGCTTTTGTTCAAATGCCTCTGAATTTTCAATCTGTTTATTTTCTAATTATTGGATGACTACATGCAGCACTATCATTTCAATTAGATTCTGATGGCTGATAAAGCCATTGTTGACAGGGAGTGCACAAATGAATTTGCGTAAACCAGATTAGTGATATTTGTGTTGCTACATTTAAATAAAACCAAATATCCTGGTAGCAAGGTGATCAAATGTAGAAAAATTTTTGTAAAGAAAGAAAAAGCAGTTCTATGAGAAATCAGGTTTTCAACAGAGAAGCTGCTTCCTGTTAAGACATCATTTTAAATCCCCAAGTATGCTGCCAGTTCTTCAAACAGATTACAAACCCAAAAACAATTATATAATCTCTTCTAACAAGAGGTTTGCAACTAGACAGATTGCTTAAAGGAGAAAGAAGTAGAAAGAAAGTCAAGATCTAACTACTGATAATGCATGCTAAATCCATTTGAATTGATAAGGTAGAGAAAGCATGGTGATAAAGCTTAAGGGGTGAAGACTTTATGTTCTGCCCAAGAGATCAATACTTCTGGAAGAAGAAAAGTTGGAAATATTTCTATCTACAGTTAACAACTGAAATATACATGGCAGATGAGGCAAAAAGAAACAGACAGGCTATTTCCCTAGAACCCACCCTGCTCCAGCTCAGGCTTGCTTTGTTACTGATGTAACAACTGTGTGAATGACAGTCTTGAAGTGTTAAAATATTTGCAAAAAGGAATGAAAATCTGCTGTTTCTCACAAGTTATTAAAGCAAAGCCAGAGAGCCTAAATAAAACAGAACCATGTGTCAAACTGAACAGAAACTAACATCCGTGCAGAGCGAGTCACCAGCTATCCCACCACTCAGCTCCGTGTCATGATACAGCCTCCCAGCTTGGAACTCATTGCCCACCCGGCTGGTCAAGGGCAGAGCTGGGGTAAGGACCCCAGAGTGACTCCCATGACTTTGCTCTTGCCATCTGGCAATGGCCAGTGATCTAATTTGATTTTTTTTTAACTTTATTTTACTTTACAATACTGTATTGGTTTTGCCATACATTGACATGAATCTGCCACAGGTGTACATGAGTTCCCAATCCTGAACGCCCCTCCCACCTCCCACCCCACATAATCTCTCTGGATCATCC
>SJYW01015176.1:1258941-1286641 GCA_006410735.1 Raphicerus campestris
CCTGTGCACGAGCCCCAAGCATCCTGTATTCTGTATCGAACATAGACTGGCGATTCATTTCTTACATGATAGTATACATGTTTCAACGCCATTCTCATATTCACTTGCTGAGCTGTGCTGTGCTGAGTCGCTCAGTTGTGTCTGATTCCTTGTGACTTATCTGCTATCTTCTTTGCCCTCTTCATTGAGCAGACACTGAAGTGTTCACCAAGAAAACTCGGCAGAGTTGGAAGTGAGCGAGAAGCACTGCCCACCCTGTACATGTTCACAAACAAAGCCTGGTGTTAGATCTCGGGGACAACAAAGCCCAGAGTGGTTGGCTATACTTCTCACCTTTCAATCATACATTTTGATATAACAGAGTAAAACCAGCTAACATGGGCTTCCCTGGTGGCTCAATGGTAAAGAATTGGCTTGCAGTGCAGGAAACGCTGGTTCAGAGTTTCAGTTGGGAAGATCCCCTGGAGAAGGAAATGGCAACCCACTCCAGTATTCTTCCCTGGGAAAACCCATGGATAAAGGAGCGTGGTGGGCTACAGTCCATGGGGTTGCAAGAGTTGGACACAACTTAGGGACTAAACCTCCACCATCACCACCAGCTAACAACTAGATAGAGTTTTCTCTATGTGAGGCACTTTCCTACACACTTTACAGACAGCTCATTTAATCATCATCACAAACTTAGGGGCTCATTCCCACCACTCCGCTCTCACAGATGGGGAACAAGGGACAGAAAGAAGTCTCATCTACTTAGTAAAAGAGCTGGATTCTGACCTAGACAATCTTGCTCCAGAGTCCACACTGAGCCCGAGCAGGCAGCACGTGACACGTGTAAGCAGTGCTTACATCTAATTGTCTATCTCTGCCCAGTGGAATGGTGAAACAAAATTGCTTTTCTATTACTTGTTGTTTTTCATGACTACTGCTGCTGATAGTTGGCCTGATAAAAATGTGTTTCTAATTGTTATAAAGTATAGAATTTACAACATTTCCCTATGCCAAATTTATAGATAATATATTTATATCCTGTTTCACAAGTAAATTGCCTATATACTTTCACACTAAAGGAAAGAACTCTCTGAAAGTAACATCCACTTGTAGTGTATCCTATACCTACTGCTCAAATGTGTAGAGCATTTCATTTGGTCCTCACAGCAAGTTCATGAAGTAACATAGGTGTTATTTTCTCAGAATGAAAAGCAAAGAACCACACATGGGAAAATCAAAGACAATAATCAATCAGATTAGCTCCAAGAAATACAAGAAGGAAAATGATGGATGTAGTGATTAATGAAGTTGGTTTGCCCATAACAACTGTTAAATAAGTCAGATAAAGTGGTTAAGATACTAGGGAGGCTAGGCAGAGGTCTGTAATACCATTGTGTTCTGAATACCATTCCATGGGCTGTGGGGGGTTACATAAGGAGAAACCAACCTCTTTAACCTTCAAAGACTTATAATTTGAAGAGATACACACTTAAGTCCATGTAAAGAAGAAAAATATTTAACACAGCTCCGTCTCTCTCTCTTTCTTTTTCTGATGCTTCACAGCTTTTGGGATCTTAGTTCCTCAATCATGTCTCCAGACCTGGAAGCACAGAGTCCTAACCACTGGACTGCCAGGGAATTCCCAACACAGCTCCATTTTATCTCCTGATAAAATTCTTGAAAAAAGTGCCTGTCTGCTAATCAAATATCCACTAGATTATTTACAGGATAATTGTTAAAGCTATTATTGAGGGAAGAATAAAGAGCTCAGTGAAACACTGGGTAAGATTCTCGAAAAGATGGAGAAGATTTAACGTTGACGGGTAGAATGAAGCTGTAGCCAGAGGAGCTGTAACCAGCTTGCCGCTGGAAGTCAGGAGTCACTTTAATAAAAGTTTCTATTGTGTGAACTCAGGACTGAGATCTGAAATGCAGGTAATGATGGATCTTGAGGGTAGCATGTAGGAAGAGTAAGCACTGTATTCTCTTTATTTCTTGTTCGGCAGTAAGGTTGTATTGCAGAAAAGGAATTTTATGATGATAAAAATTCTATACTGTATTTCTAATTTGAAGAGTACTGCCTTTACCTGTTTTTGACTGTTGTTGTGCTGTGCTGAGTTGCTCATTGCTCCAACTCTTTGTGACCCCATGGACTGTAGCCCACCAGGCTTCTCTGTCCATGGGGATTCTCCAGGCCAGAATACTGGAGTGTATTGCTAAGCCATCCTCCAAAGTATCTTCCCAACCCAGGGATTGAATCCAGGTCTCCCAAATTGCAGGTAGATTCTTTACCCTCTGAGACACCAGAGAAGCCCATGAATACTGGGATGGGTAACCTATCTCTTCTCTAGGGGATTTTTCCAACACAGGAATCAAAGCAGGGTCTCCTGTATTGCAGGCTTGCAGAAGATTCTTTACCAACTGAGCTACCAGGGAAGCCCTCGAAAGACATATAGCTTATTCATCTCTCTTATTTGACTCCTCCCTCCTACCCTCCTACTCGCAATAAACTTCACACATTTATGATAATGAAGTAAAACAAATTCCAGTGGACTGGGTCAAGATGTACATGTGAGAGCTGACTGGGGAAAAGAAAGAGCCGATTCTTATCAGTGTGTTACGACAGAACTAGGCAGACATACCACACATACCCAGGAGCTAGACTCAGGGATTATTTCAGAGGTCACGCCAAAACAGCTGCATTTCTGCTTTTAATTCCAATTACATATGANCTACTTAGTAAAAGAGCTGGATTCTGACCTAGACAATCTTGCTCCAGAGTCCACACTGAGCCCGAGCAGGCAGCACGTGACACGTGTAAGCAGTGCTTACATCTAATTGTCTATCTCTGCCCAGTGGAATGGTGAAACAAAATTGCTTTTCTATTACTTCTTGTTTTTCATGACTACTGCTGCTGATAGTTGGCCTGATAAAAATGTGTTTCTAATTGTTATAAAGTATAGAATTTACAACATTTCCCTATGCCAAATTTATAGATAATATATTTATATCCTGTTTCACAAGTAAATTGCCTATATACTTTCACACTAAAGGAAAGAACTCTCTGAAAGTAACATCCACTTGTAGTGTATCCTATACCTACTGCTCAAATGTGTAGAGCATTTCATTTGGTCCTCACAGCAAGTTCATGAAGTAACATAGGTGTTATTTTCTCAGAGTTAAAAGCAAAGAACCACACATGGGAAAATCAAAGACAATAATCAATCAGATTAGCTCCAAGAAATACAAGAAGGAAAATGATGGATGTAGTGATTAATGAAGTTGGTTTGCCCATAACAACTGTTAAATAAGTCAGATAAAGTGGTTAAGATACTAGGGAGGCTAGGCAGAGGTCTGTAATACCATTGTGTTCTGAATACCATTCCATGGGCTGTGGGGGGTTACATAAGGAGAAACCAACCTCTTTAACCTTCAAAGACTTATAATTTGAAGAGATACACACTTAAGTCCATGTAAAGAAGAAAAATATTTAACACAGCTCCGTCTCTCTCTCTTTCTTTTTCTGATGCTTCACAGCTTTTGGGATCTTAGTTCCTCAATCATGTCTCCAGACCTGGAAGCACAGAGTCCTAACCACTGGACTGCCAGGGAATTCCCAACACAGCTCCATTTTATCTCCTGATAAAATTCTTGAAAAAAGTGCCTGTCTGCTAATCAAATATCCACTAGATTATTTACAGGATAATTGTTAAAGCTATTATTGAGGGAAGAATAAAGAGCTCAGTGAAACACTGGGTAAGATTCTCGAAAGGATGGAGAAGATTTAACGTTGACGGGTAGAATGAAGCTGTAGCCAGAGGAGCTGTAACCAGCTTGCCGCTGGAAGTCAGGAGTCACTTTAATAAAAGTTTCTATTGTGTGAACTCAGGACTGAGATCTGAAATGCAGGTAATGATGGATCTTGAGGGTAGCATGTAGGAAGAGTAAGCACTGTATTCTCTTTATTTCTTGTTCGGCAGTAAGGTTGTATTGCAGAAAAGGAATTTTATGATGATAAAAATTCTATACTGTATTTCTAATTTGAAGAGTACTGCCTTTACCTGTTTTTGACTGTTGTTGTGCTGTGCTGAGTTGCTCATTGCTCCAACTCTTTGTGACCCCATGGACTGTAGCCCACCAGGCTTCTCTGTCCATGGGGATTCTCCAGGCCAGAATACTGGAGTGTATTGCTAAGCCATCCTCCAAAGTATCTTCCCAACCCAGGGATTGAATCCAGGTCTCCCAAATTGCAGGTAGATTCTTTACCCTCTGAGACACCAGAGAAGCCCATGAATACTGGGATGGGTAACCTATCTCTTCTCTAGGGGATTTTTCCAACACAGGAATCAAAGCAGGGTCTCCTGTATTGCAGGCTTGCAGAAGATTCTTTACCAACTGAGCTACCAGGGAAGCCCTCGAAAGACATATAGCTTATTCATCTCTCTTATTTGACTCCTCCCTCCTACCCTCCTACTCGCAATAAACTTCACACATTTATGATAATGAAGTAAAACAAATTCCAGTGGACTGGGTCAAGATGTACATGTGAGAGCTGACTGGGGAAAAGAAAGAGCCGATTCTTATCAGTGTGTTACGACAGAACTAGGCAGACATACCACACATACCCAGGAGCTAGACTCAGGGATTATTTCAGAGGTCACGCCAAAACAGCTGCATTTCTGCTTTTAATTCCAATTACATATGACAGTTTACCTCAACATAACCTACAGATAAATTCAGAACCTGAGAAGGTATAAAATGTTACACATCTTGTCAGAATTTTACTACAAACCTTTATAGTCTTACTGTTAAGCAGTGTATGGCCTTAAAACACTACGCCAATTTCTCTGAATGTCTATTTCTTTATCTGTAAGGGATGGGATTGAACTGGGAAAAGATCTAAACTCCCAAATCAGCTAAAACTGCGATTCTAGGCACTATGACATGCAGAAATGATCTTTCAACACATTGTGTTACCTTAGCTTGCTTCGGCCAGCTCTCGTCTCGTGTGATAAAGAGATTCTCTGCAGAAAACAATACTATTGTTTAATACTTGAACGCACAAACATTTATTTTTACTGTATCATTACTAGCATTTTATTTATATTTTAAAAATGTTTTTTTCCTTGTCATCAAATATAGTAGTTTCTTCATGTGGAACTTTGAGAAGGAATAAAGATAGCTTATATTCTGTTTCAAGTCAGTTTCATCTGTTAAGGCTTGCAATACATGCATGGCATTTTAAGTCTCACATTATGTATTGATAATCAAGCTGCAAAGTATCTAGGAAAAAATCAAGTTACTCCTCTCTTCTCTTCTACCCTTCTGTTAGAGGAAATGTAACAAAGGGAGAGGAGGAGAAACAAGGAAAATAGAAGCAACGCTTTTCAAGATTTTGAGCAATCACAATCAAAATAAAGTGCTTACAAACGTCCTTCCTTGTAAACACAGGATGCTGAGAGTCTAGCCCTTCTTGAGAGCGTGCTTCTTGCCCCTCCTGGTCCAAGCTGATTGCTCTGTGCACGGTTTCACCCCTGCTCTCCTCACCGTAATTGCTTCCCTCAGCTCTGTCCTCCTGGTGCTCTGCCTGCCCTCCGCACCTCTGCTCTGATTACCGTGTCCCCCGTGGCTCCCTCTAAGCTGCCCTGCTCCTCCGTTATCCTCTTCTACTTCAGTAACCCTTTCGGAGCGCTCCCTTTCTCCCCCTGCCCTCCAATCACTCTTGTGATCTTTCTGGCCCGAGAAGATTTTGCTGTGATCGCTTTCTTTGATTTTCCTCTGATTTCTTTGCCCTCTCTGGCTTTCTCTGCTTACTTTAGAACTCAGAAAACCTTTAAAGGTTCAAAGATTAATTTCGGTTTGGATAAGCACCCAAACTTGTGAGTGCTTATGCCAATTCTTTACTAAAACTCTGGATCTAAAAATCTCACTGGGAAGGTCGGCGTTATAAAAGTTCATGTACTTGGAATTTTATCAAGAGAATAATTTCCCTTCAAATACTAGCCTTTCTGCTTCTAATTCTGGGTACAAAGAAAAGGTGGCCATTGTTCACAGTGCATGGTGTATCATCCTTTTTTGGACATGAGCTCTATACAAGATTAGAAAACCTAGTAGAGTGCTGAGAAGGAACCCAAGCAAGCACTTTTTAAAATTCATTCAGTATAGGTTTATTAAATGCCTACTACATGCTGCTGCTGCTAAGTCACTTCAGTCATGTCCAACTCTGTGCGACCCCATAGATGGCAGCCCACCAGGCTCCACCGAACATGCTAGAAGTGCACAAAGCTATACTTCAATCTCAGTGAAATAATCATAGATTGACTTTCCATAAATACATTTTATAAACTGTATATATTGTAACCATATATTATATAGGAAATGTAAAAAATATTGCACCATGTCTCCCTACTACTCTTATTTCACTGTCCAGAATTTAAAAATTAGATATTGTTATTTACGGGCTTCCCTGATGGCTCAGTGGTAAAGAATCTGCCTGCAATGCAGGGGACAACTTAATGCAGGAGACCCGGTTCGATCCCTGGGTTGGGAAGATGCCCTGGAGAAGGAAATGGCAACCCACTCGAGTATTCTTGCCAGGGAAATCCCGTGGACAGAGGGACCTTGCAGTGTACAGTCCATGGGGGTCCCAGGTGTCAGACACAACTTAGTGACTAAACCATCACAATTGTTACTTACTTTCTGTTGAGGTAGGAATTGCTAGAAAGTCAGTGTTGAACTCTGAGACCTTGGTCTTGTTTTCAGTAAACATCCTGCTCCATCAACCTAAAACTATACCCTTTGTCCCAAATTCCTGGAATGTGTCCTTGGTCTGATAAATGATCAGCACTCAGATCCAGGGAAGGGTAGTAATTCACTTCTGTACCATATGCCTGAGGGAAAAACAACTGGTGATCATTAATCTTAAGCCCATACATCTGGTTCACTGTAAAATGAAAAAGGGTGGTGACTTAATCTGAGGATCAAAAGAAGCCATAAAGATATAAAATTAAGCATCTTGACCTTTAAACTGATGGGTTAAAAATGACATATTTTAAGGATAGGAGCCAACCAAAAATGTACAGATTAATATTGGCAAAGATATAAAACTTCTGCAATCCCTGACTTTTGGGGGACTCTTTACCCCCTCACAGTGTCTATGCTGAGAGCTTTGCACTTTCCTCCTCTCTAGTAAATCCTATTCACTTCCTACCATGAGCCTTTGTGTGTCCACGAAGTTCATTCTTCGGCTCCACAAATAGGAACTTGGATTCCCATGCCACTGTTACCTTAGAATACGTATTTCCATTATCCTTATCACAGAGCAGCTTAGGTACTTTTAAATCTAAAGTTTTCCCTCATTCTGTTACCAAACAAAGTTTGTGTGCCTGACATACAATACATCCAAATAATCTGAAACATGGGAATTTAGAGCACAGAAAGGCTTATTGTGGGGCAAAGCAAGGAGAACAGGTAGTTAATGCTCAAAAACACCTACCTCTCTGATGCTTTGTAAGGGAGAAGCTTTTACAGGCAAAATGTGGGGTGTGGGGTGTGGGGTGCAGAGTGTGTGACTTTCTTCAGTTGGCTGGTGGTGAGGTGGTAGAGAAGTATCCCAGGAATCTTGTGCTCAGCCTGAAGTTGTCATCCTCCACCTGGATGAGGGCCTTAGGTCTACAAAGTAACTCAGAAGTGTTATTATGTACTTCCTTGGGTATATAATATATACTCCCCTGGGTGGGTATATATTACATACTCCCCTGGGCGGCATCAGAACCCAGCCCAAAGCAGCACTCTTTCTGCTCCTCCCTTGTCTCTGCAGCCCTCCCTTCCACGATTAATAACTATTTGAACCTGCCCTTTGGAAGTCATGGAAGATCAAGGAAGATCAAGATCAAGTCAAGGAAGCTAAATAAAGCCTATTTCCTACAAATAAAAAATGGGACATAGAAAGGATTTGACCCACAAGTTCCACAGGGTCCTGCTTGGTTTCAATTTCTTTCTTTCCTGGTCAAGTCCCTACCACAAAGAATGAAAAATGAATAGGATGAAATCATAATTCTTTTTGCTTGATGCCTCCATTCATTATGTAGTACAATTCTTCATTTAGCTTTTATTTTTACATTTTGTAGGAAAGTTGGAAAACTGATTTTTTACAGCCAACATCAAGTCAGATTGCATAATCTGAAAATATCTGAAATGCTAAGCCAAAAAGTAAACTCTATCTTCTGCCCTACTAATATATGGGCATTTGCTCCTGTATCCCTTTGTTATAGGATCCCAAACTAGTAGTTCATGAGCCACGTCTGTCAAAAAATGTGTTTCACTTGCCTGTAAAATATTTGCAAAATCTAAACATGAATTCTATAGCAGACTGGTAATTGCCACTTTGCCATTCTCTCCAGAAATATCCAGTCATCTACTGCCCTATTTCACACATAACTCACCTAGTTCCATAGGCATTTGTATTTATAATTCATAACTGAGTATAAAAAGGGAGGTGAGATGTGGAGGGACATGAACTTTTGATAATAAATAGCTCAACACACTGTAACAACAGGTCTGCCTGAAATGTCGTGGGAAAATGTAAACTTTGATTAGGGCTCACTCTCCCACAACTTCTTCATATGGATGAGAAATTACTATTTTCTTGATAAGTCCCAAAAGAGCCTTATGCAGTGTTTGGGATGAGTGGGTCTGCAAAGAATTCTCTTTCAGCTGAAGCTGGCAGGAATAAGAACTTTCTTCTAAACATGGGGATATTGCTTTCCATCACTAACTTTGGTTTCAGGATCAGGAAAATAATGTTTATAAGAAATCCCTTAAGTAAAATTGCATAGGTTATCAGGCACTTTTATGTCACAGTGAAGTAATGCCTGAGTTCATAGGGCAGTGAGATTACAATTTGTCCATATCCTTAATTCCAGCAGAATCTTATATAGAAAGTATCACTGACAACTGCAAGTCCCTTCAGAAAATCAAGGGGCCAGAAATAAGTTGAACCTACACTGGATATACTGCTTCTCAACGCGCCCTGTGGAGCCACCTCATTTAAATCTGTATCAGTATCCAAAGTGTGCTTCTGTTTTGGAAGCAGTCAGAGTGTGGTATACAGGACAGGATTAACTCTGCCCAGATTTAGATTTGGCCATTGCCCTCAGCACTAGGAGGTAATTTCTAAGCCTTAAGAATGTCCACTGATGAGAGTATCTTTGTTGGGGATGAGGACGGGGGTAGGGCCATGCTAGGTAGTCTACACTATCAGAATGACTTGTGGCAGCAAACCTTGTCCACGTGGCGTCAGCTCAACCTCTGGAAGGGCTGGAGATGAAGGTCAGCCACAGGGATGGTCATCTGTCACATAACTGAGCCCCAAAACCACTCTGGACGTTAAAGACCGGGTAAGCATCACTGTTGGAGGAGCACGTATGTCGAGACACAGTGTTGAGAGAAATAGACCCTGTCCACACAGCCCTGCCGAGAGAGGACCACTGGACACCCTAGCTCTCGAGTCCTGGATCCCCCCTCTGCAGCTTTTCCCTCTGCTGACTGCATCCTTCCCTGGGACAAACGCAGACCACGAATATCACAGCTTTTCTGACTTCTCCAAGTCTTTCCAGTGAATTATTGAACCTAAGGACAGTCTTGCAGACCCCTGAAATTGTAGGTGGAGAAGGCTGGGGGGATGGGGAGAATCAGCAATACTTTAGAAATTCTGCAGTGACTTTCCCAGTGGTCCAGCCCTACAACGCCAACTGTTGTCAGAAGACAGAGCCCCTCAGACTTTCAGCCTTTATCTAGCTCACAGAAAAGCATCTAGGCATCCGAGCAAAGAGGTCTAAGCTTTCAAGCAACAACACGTGGATTCTTCTTCCTATTTCCAACTTAAGGCCCGCAAAGAGAGAGAAAGGAACGACAGTCAACTCATCTTTTCTTCATTTTCAACATCTTATTCAGTAAGTTTTCCTAAAGCTGCTTCTCAGTATCATCTTATTAAGGAAAAAAGATAATTATGATATTAATGCCTTGCTTCCAATACTGAGTGAAGCCACAGACATTTAACTTCACATTTTGAAGAAGTGAGTACCAGTATAAACCTGACACCTATTATTCAAATGCAAATCTCTGAGTGAGACTGAAAACTCAGTTTCTTTTCATTTCTGACTACAAAGAGCAGATAGCATTTTCAGTGAACTGATCTCAAACTCCCTGTGGGACTGGAGGGAAAACACAGGAATATGTATAGATCCACCTTTGAAAGTAACATATTATATTTGGAAAAATATACATCCAGACTAATTCCACCCCTGATACTAATAACATGCTGCCAAACACTGGGAAAGCTTTTCCCCTACCTATCACTTCCCTCCTTAGTATGAAGTTTCAAACCTAGAGCAGAAACACAGAAAGCCTGCTGTTACATACCAAGGCTTTCCTCTCTCCAAGCATATCTTCTACAAAATAATCACAGGGCACAGCCAATGTGGAACCTGCTACAGACACCAGGGTGGCTACGGACACCTACTACTTACTGAAGTTGTTATCGAGTACCTGACACTGTGCTGAGCACAGTCGTTACCTCCTTCCATCCTCCCTACAGCCCTGGAGGGAGGAAATGCTACTCTTCTCATTTTATAGAGATGAGGAATCCAAAGTTTAGATAGAGTCAAGGACCTCCGCAAGATCACAAATCTAGCAACTGCGAAGTCAGCCTTCCAGCCCCACTCTGTCCACCTCAAAATAGTTCTTTAATTGATGCATATTCGGTGCTTTGGTTAATTAAAGATTCTGATTCTAGCAATTTATCCTCTGGATCCTTAATAGATTGCCAGTTTTCAAAGAATTAAAGTACAGTAAAATATCCTGTAGATTAACAATACTCAAATTATGCAGGATATAATCAAATTTTTCTTGGATGCTTCAGATGATCCTTTACATACTGGTAACGTCTCAGGTGCATCATCCAGCAGAAGAGTGATTGTGCTAATGAAATGTAGGTCAGAAGAATAACATATAGATCAGCTTCCACTTACATATAATCATTATCCTAATTCTCACAAATACTTTTGCAAAGTTCAGGGTGTAGCAATCTACTAACTTTTATTCAACACCAGTTAACAAATCTTCATCTAGTCTTTCTTTGTGCCAAGTCCTAAGGTAAGCTCTGGGCAGCCGTAAGAGTGATATAGTGTCGGTTCTTAAGGAGGACTCATTCTGAATTTGGGGCACTGTATTATCCTCCTTGCAACAGAATTACCTTGGGGCTTGCAACAGAATTACCTTGACAATATTTAATTTAATTAACTATGAGCCTTCCCTGGTGGCTCAGACAGTAAAACTTCTGTCTGCAATGTAGGAGACCCGTGTTCTATCCCTGGGTTAGAAACATCCCCTGGAGAAGGAAATGGCACCCCACTCCAGTACTCTTGCCTGGAAAATCCCATGGATGGAGGAGCCTGGTAGGCTGTAGTCCATGGGGTCTCGAAGAGTCGGACACAACTGAGACTTCTCTATGAGGGGAATAGTAACAGCAGCAGATCTACATTTTTTTCTTAATGACAGTTGGTATGTTCACTGATGTTGTAAACTGACTACTATTCTTTTTCTTCTCTTCTCCTTTATGTTACCTTTTTCAATGAGCTATAATTTTTACCTCACATGGCACCCAAGCTCTTTTTGAAACTTTCTCTCTCTCTTACACACACACACATATCTTAGTAAATAAATCATTTGTTGGTTGTGTTTATGGTACTATCTAGTATCTATCACTGTTGCAAAAATCCCTCTTATGACACTTGGGAGGGAAGAGATGCAGGGAACAAAGGCAGGAGGAAGAGAGGAAAGCAGCATAACCTTCCCTTTGGCAGATGTCTGGGAAAAGGAGACCCTTTATGAGATCACTGCATCAAAAGAAGTAAGAAGTTTCCAGGCTGCCAGTCACGAAGCCACCAAAACTCACTTTTAATGAAAAAAGAAACTGTTAACTCCTGCACTGTTGTAAAATACTTACCAAAGACACCTTCCCTGCTAAGTGTCATTCATTTCAGGAGTGAAATGCTGTAACAGAGAAAAACGCCCAGGGCAACTGGGAACTGGGAAGTGTGTGTGGTTCAATTGTCCCTGTAGGAGAGGGAAAGCGTCTTTCCTTGACAGCTACCCCCACTTAACTACTGTGCAGTCAGCCCTCCTCCGCATCAGAGAAAATTCAGCCTTCCAGCAGATTCCCTGCCATCTGCCTGATGACTATCAGCCTGCAGTCAACACACCTTGAATGCTTAACATCCTCAGCGATCCCAAAGGCTGCCTCTTGGGGGCAATTAGAAGATCCATGGGAAGAAAATCTTTACTTTGCCACTTGGCTTCTGTTTCCAAATTTAGTTGAAATTCTGAAAGACAACATTCAGCTAATCGTTCTTTGCTGAATTTTTTTTCTTCACCATAGCCAACAGCCACAGAAGCTGAGGAGGTGACAAATGGCCATCAGGAAGACTCGAGTGCCCAGAAAATCAGCAGAGGGTAGTAAACTGACAAGGGGGAAAAGGAAGGAATGAAAACAGAACAGAATAAGCTCATATTTTGGCCCCAGAGCTCCACCAAGTATGTGCCAATTTATTCACCCNACTAATATTTGCCTTACCTACCCACCTCACTAGTGGTTGTGGATTAAAGTGTGTAAATGCAAGGTTAAAACTGCATGAGCTTCATAAACGTAGGTAAAATAATGATAATAACATTACTTTGTAAATCATATGTCTCTGATCTGATTTGACAAAACCATCTCCTTTAAATAGCTCCTGTTCTCAATATTTTGCTCTTGAAGAACAAAATGGGGAAGCCACTAGGATTATTTTCTTTTACAAGGGGGAACTCCACACAGAATTTATGTCCCAGAAGTGAAATACTATTAATAGCATCTTATGTGAGATCCCAAGCAATTTATGTGAATCTCCTGGGTCAAAGTATACCCTGATTTTAAAATGAGGCAGTGGTTTGAAAGCAAGGTCTTGAAGAGAGATGTATACACCCATGTTCATAGCAGCACTATTCGTAATAGTTAAAATATGAAAGAAACCCAAGTGTCCCACACAGATGAATGGATAAGGAAAAATGTGATGTATCCATACAATGGAATATTATTCAGCCTTAAAAAGGAAGGAGACTCTGGTTTCCCTGGTAGTTTAGATGGTAAAGAATCTGCCTGCAATGCAGGAGACTCAGGTTCGATCTTTGGGTAGGGATCCCCTGGAGAAAAGAATGGCAACCCACTCCAGTATTCTTGCCCAACTCCAATATTCTTGCCTGCAGAATCCTATGGACAGAGGAGCCTGGCCGGCTACAGTCCATGGGGGTCACAAAGAGTCGGACACAACTGAGCAACTAACACTTTCACTTTTCTGACATATGGTACAATGTGGATGAATTCAAGGACATTAAGCTGAGGGTAGTAAGACAGTCACCAAAAGACAAGTACTCAGTGATTCACATATGGAGATACTTAAAGTAGTTAAAATCAATGAGACAAAAAGTATTAAAATGGTTGTTGCTGGGGACTGGAGGGAGTGGGTATAGGTAGTTACTGTTTAATGAATTGAGAGTTTCAGTTGGAGATAAAAAAGAATGTTTTGGAGATGGATGGTGTTGATGGTTGCACAAAACTGTGAATATACTTAATACCACTGGACTGTACACTAGAAATGGTTCACTGGTAAAAGATAGGTTTTATGTAATGTGTATTTCACTACAGTTAAAAAATGAAAAAATGAAAAAAAGTGAGGCAGTAGAGCACTAGGCCATTACGCACCCTGATGGTGGGGCTTAGGGAGGGGAACGGGATCTATTGTCTGAGAGACAAAGACGCAGAGAGCACTGCAGCATGCTTAAAAGGGAGGGGCTATCAAATATATGTTTGTTACTTTTGTCCCATCTATCAGGTTAAAATCTAAAGGGATGAANCAGTAGAGCACTAGGCCACTACGCATCCTGATGGTGGGGCTTAGGGAGGGGAACGGGATCTATTGTCTGAGAGACAAAGACGCAGAGAGCACTGCGGCATGCTTAAAAGGGAGGGGTTATCAAATATATGTTTGTTACTTTTGTCCCATCTATCAGGTTAAAATCTAAAGGGATGAAAATGTGTTAGCTAGTTTCTTATTTCCACTTGTTTTTAGAATTTTTCTTTATCCGTCAAGAGGCATGTCCTTTGGCACCAGATTGCTCCTGCACATAAGTAATAATAATGTGGCAAAGCAGTAAACTGTTTCTAGAGATCATTTTACTAAAATATATCTAATGCTCAATATCTACATTAAAAAGTAGAGCAGAGACAGTAATACCATATTGTTCATCCTTTCAAAATCAGAGATAAGTTCATTCTGTCATTATTTAATACACAATAATAAGCAAACTGGGCTCCCCAGGTGGCTCTGCCTGCAGTTCAGGAGAAGGGGGTTCAATCCCTGATGTGGGGGGACGCCCTGGAGAAGGAAATGGCAACCTACTCCAGAGTCCTTGCGTAGTGGATCCCATGGACAGAGGAGCCTGACGGGTTTCAGCATTGAGTTGAAAGAGCCAGACACGTCTTAGCGATTGAACAAGCAAACGAACAAATAAACACATTATGATTCTTAAGTACTCAAGAAGTGTAATCACTTGTATTCTTAGTTGGATAGGTATCTTTAAAATATAAGGTTGACTACTCCAACCTTGTCTTTAATTAAAGTGTTACTTTCATATTATGTCTGACATGCAATGAGCTCTCAGTAAAGAACTGATTACTGAGATAAAGCAGTGAAGGTTCCAGCTAGTCACATACATCATAGACGCCATCCACATTTAGAGTCAGACTTTCTCAAAACTCCTATCCCACACTTAACCTTTTAAAATCAAATAGTGGGGAAATTTGTATGGGCTATTTTCTCAGAATAAAATGCACCAGAATTTTTTTTTAAAAGGGAGGGGTTCTTAAGGGGTCACTGGAGCCATTCTTGTCTGTAGGCAGATAACAGAAAACTGGCTTATTCTCTTAAGCATCCAGTAACATGGTTTTAGTAACTCCCTTGATAGGCCTTCCTAGTGTTCTCCACTCTGACAGGCTGGGTCAGCATCTGATGCATAGCTATAACGATTTAAGACTATGACTACTGCTGCTACTACCACCATTAGTCATAATAGCAGTATATAATATTTATTGAGCGTTTTAGTCTAACTCCATGAGGTCGCTAGAATTATTGCTCCCATTTTAAAAATGAGAAAAGACATATATAAAATATAGGTGTTCTCTCCATTTAAAGCTATCTACTTCATATGACTGAGATCATAGTGTACATATAATTTTTATTCTGCTTTTTCACCTAACATTGTACATTGAGACACCTCTCATATCTTTTCAAGGTGTAATAGATCATATTCCTTTCATGGCTCCACCATAGTTAATTTTCAGCCTCTAACTAGTGGCAGTTATGTTTGTTTTCAATATTTTGCTCTCACGTATGATAAAAAATAGGGGGGCTTCTATGGTGGCTTAGCTGGTAAAGAATCCAGCTGCAATGTGGGAGACCTGGGTTTGATCCCTGGGTTGGGAAGATCCCCTGGAGAAGGGAAAGGCTACCCACTCCAGTATTCTGATCTGGAGAATTCCATGGACTGTATTGTTCATGGGGTCACAAAGAGTCGGACATGACTGAATGACTTTCACTTATGATAAATGATAAAAATTTAGTGGCATTTATGTTTGTTTTCAGTATTTTGCTCTCACAAATGATATGATAAAATTTCTCCAAAAAGATTTTTGATATGCATCTTATTACATACTTAGCATCGGTTCTTGGGTCCAAAATTATGGTATTTTTAAAACTATGGATGCATATTATCAAATGCTCAACAATGACTCAGCATTTCCTCATAAAGTCATTCAACTGGCATTGTGACTATATGATACTTTTCTCATCCTCCTGGTTAAACATGCCCAATTCAGAGATCCTTCTTGTTGGCATTAGAAAAAGTTAAGGCGTGGGAATCAATGAGTACTTGTGTATTACTCCTTTCTCACTCCCTGCTTCCTCTTCTTAGCATTGCAGTGCCAGGATCTTCCGACCTCAAACAAGGCCCGGGTGAACTGCTCGCATCCCTTTGGTGACTTTAGGTACCAGTCGACCTGTAGCTTCACCTGCGATGAAGGTTCATTCCTGGTGGGAGCAAGTGTGCTGCAATGTCTGGATACGGGCAACTGGGATGCTCCTTTTCCAGAATGCCAAGGTAGGATGAACTCTTTCCAGTGTCTTGGAAACAAATTATAGAGTTATTTTAAAAAGCTATATTTAAAAGCTGGTAACTGTCTAGGGGACAGAAGCTTGAAATGGACTAGAAAATGAATAAACACTATCATCAGGAAGCCCTTATTATCAGGCCACATGGGGATCCCACATGCAGAGGCCTTGAGGGGCTGGCAGATACCACAAGTGATGGGATGTCAGACAGCAGACGGGGGAGTGGGCTGAAGGCCCCTATCGTGGAACAGGTTTGCTGTTCTCACTTGGCTAAAGATAGCGACTGGAAACAAGGCCAGGGGAAAAGACAGTCCCAGGATGTTGTTTCAGGATTAATCTGGCACTTTAATCCTAGGAAACACAGAGTATAGTGGTGGGATGGCAGGTAGTGCATGGGTTTGATAGGAGAATGGGAATGGCAGCGTTTATAGGTGCCTGGCTGCAAACTAGATTGGAGAAACCCACTTAGAGTAAAGTGAAGAGAGATGAAAACAGAAAGAAACTAATCTACACATGCAAAGTCACAGGATTCTCAGAAGGAAAAAAGCACCTATTCACTATAATCTCATATGTCTGCATTTCACTTGATATAAAACAAAGCCAGTTATTGAGTGAAATAGAACTGGTTCTGATCATCTGGGTTTGGAAATTGAAAGATAGATGTATACTTTTTTATACTCCCCATTCCTTTTTCTATCCAATTATTTACTTATATTTATGGCAAACCCTACCTTTAAAAGATAACATTTGAATTTATAAAAGTTTCTTTCGTAGCTCAGTAGGTAAAGAATCTCCCTGCAGTGCAGGAGACCCTGGTTGATCCCTGGGTTGGGAAGATCCCCTGGAGAAGGAAATGGTAACCTACTCCAGTATCCTTGCCTGGAAAATCTCAGGGACAGAGAAGCCTGGTGGGCTACAGTCCATGGGGTCGCAAGGAGTTGGGCATGACCGAGCGACTAACACTTACTTACCTTTAAAAGATAACATTTGTATTTATAAAAGCTCTAGAAAAATAAATTAAAAAATCTTCTTACATACTGTCCCCAAAATACCCCACCCTAAAATAGACACTGGTTATGTTTCTCCACTATTGTATAAATTCCTCCAATGTTTTCCCACTTTCCCCTCCATACAATTAGTGTTTTTATGAGTCATATATAAGCTTAATAATAAAATTAGCTAGGTAAAATACTAGACAGTTCTGCAGTTTACCTTTGCTTTTCTCTTTGTGCCCACTTTCAACATGAGTAAAAGCAGACAGATGCATGTTTTTAATAAAAAGGAAACCACTTGCTATTCAGGTCACACATAAGCTCACACAAGCACACACACGCACACTACTATTAAGTTAGGTCAACACAGAGTGAACAAATGAATGAATAAAGGGGCTGACCAGCTCAACAGAGCTGCATGGTCTTTATCTCCAGACACAAGAGAGTCTGGCAAGTCCCGGGGGCTAAGGCTGAGCCCCCCTTCCAAGCTGGGTCTGCAGAGACCAGGCTGAGGCTTGTGACCTTGGTCCCTCAGCTCTCACCCTGGCTATGCTGAAGCCTGGATACACTACAAAGTCCACATGACTGTGGGGAAGAACTTGGGCATCCCTGAGGGTGTTCCAGTGCACAGCACCTTTCCGGACAGCCTTGGGCTGTGCAGGGCACAGATTACAGTTCATTGCCCCATTCTGGCCTGCCTGTGGGTGTTTCACCGGAGGGAGGCTGACACTCACCACGGCTTCCTGTGACCTTCTAGTTCCCTTCCGCTTTTAGTTCTTTGTTTACTCTGCCTGAACTTTCTCCTCTTGCTGCTGAGCGAGTATCATGTGAAATACCCAAATGTGGTCTGGGCAGGAAGGTACCATGAGGCTTGCAATCTACTAGCTGTTGTAATGTGCCCCAAATGTGTTATCAGTTTCCTTTTCCAATGCCACCCCCCAGCCCCACCTTCCCACTCCAGCTATCAGAAGGCAAAGTCACAAAAGAGCGGCAGACAGACTCATGGCACCAACACTCATCGCACCACACTTGTCCTTAACTTGTCTCCTCTCCCCTCTCCTCACCCCCACACTGAATGCAGAAAGACTTTTCAAGCGGTGGAAAATACCAGGTCTTTGGACAAATGGATGAGATGGGGGATGTAGCTGGAGAGAAGAAGGCAAGAAGGGAAGAGATAGGTGCAGAAAATGCTCACAAAGCCTCAAGCAGTTCAAATCTGTGGCTGAAAGACAGCCCTGGTTCACTCACACTACCACTGTCTCTGTGACTTTCGGCCAGTCCCTTAACCTCTCTGAATTTGCATATGTTTATTCACTTGGTTGGGGGAAGGAACTTTTGGAAGGGGAGAAAAGTATTTTACTCCATTTCCCTATTTCCAGTCACTTGTCATTGTTTTCTGGCAAGGTTATTGGGTCTACCTCTGAAGAAAGTGTCAAGGGAGCAGTCACTCCCACTCCCATCCAGGGGTAACTAACATGAACTGCATCACCATCCCCATCTTTCCCAACAAAGTGCCAGCATCCTTTAAAATCACCTCTAACGTTCTTTTAAATCTCTTTAGGGGTAAGCGTTTCAGAATACCAACCCACTCTCAGCTGCCATTTCACACATTCAGGACGTCTAACTGGTGACTAGTATCATGAAATTTAAGCAATCGTTCTAACCCAGTACTGCACTGGTCTGTTAAGGACACACACACACACACACACAAACACACACACACTGATTTAAGTGGCTGTGTTCTAAAACAATCTCCTCTCTCTTCCTTGGCTATGCCCACGCTAGCTGTTACCTGCGCACCGCTGCCAAACCCTCAGAATGGAGAAAAGACTTGTGTCCAACCTCTTGGAGGTTCCAGTTATAAGTCCACATGCTGGTTCACATGTCATGAGGGATTCTCTTTATCCGGACCAGAAAGACTGGACTGTACTCCATCTGGACACTGGACGGGTTCCCCACCAACATGTGAAGGTAGGACCACATGTCCTTTCTTATGGCTTCTCAGGTAACAGTATAGAATGGAGTATCATCATCAGGAGTTCATGTAAACCTCAAGCTAAAGAAAGCCTTCTCTTCAAGGCATAACAATCTAAACCAAAAGCTTCCCCCTCCTTGAATATTCTTGTAACAATAACTTAAACCATTTCATAGCTCCATAATGTATTTCAGTGTCATTGTGATGTTTGATGTTTATCACGATCCTGAAATAAGGAGGACAGGCAAAATTATCGCCATTTTATGGATGAGAAAATAGAGGCTCAGAGATTAGGTAATTTATGGAAATTCATACTACTAGTGACGAAGCTCAGCTATGTCACTGGGACTTTTACTTCATTATATAGAATTTTTGTACTACACTCTTATTCATTCCGACATCCTCCTTCACTGAGCATTGCTAAGCCCCAGACACTGAGCCTATCTCAGAGTGGGTATGATTCACCCCAGCCCCTCAAGGATCTCAGTCTAACGATCTGTGTATAGCCTCTCCTTGCTGCAGTTCCATATGGATTGCAAGCTCCCTGAGGGCAGGGACTGCAGCAGCTAGACAAAAAAAAATGTAGGTGTGGGACAAGTATCTGTTGAACTGAATCTTCTCATTTGCTGGTTAAATTTATTCAAACCCAAGCCTTATTGACAATGAATTAGTGGCTCCTCAAAGGCAAGATCTTAGCTATGATTCCCCTGAAACATCTGGCTGACACATATCTGGTATATGAAAGTGAAACTGTTAATCGCTCAGTTGCGTCTGACCCTTTGTGACCGCATGGACTGTAGCCTGCCAGGCTCCTCTGTCTATGGGGATTCTCCAGTCAAGAATACTGAAGTGGGTAGCTGTTCCCTTTTCCAGGGGATCTTCCCAACCAAGGGCTTGAACCCGGGTCTTCTGCATTGCAGACAAATTCTTTACCATCTGAGCCACCAGAGATAGCGTGCTCTAAAGTAGAAGTTTGCAAACTGATGCATTTATAGCTCATGTTTACTTTCAAACATCATCATTTTGCTCTGTGACAACCTAGAAGGCTAGGATGGGGTGGTAGACGGGAGGCAGGCTCAAGAAGGGGGGGACATATGTATATTTATGTCTGATTCATGTTGTGTGGCAGAAACCAACACAACACTGTAAAACAATTATCTTCCAATTAAAAATAAATAAAATTTAAAAACCCAGTCATTACACAATTTAAGTTGCAGGAATAAGCAAGTATACAGTATTTTTTTTTACCTGTAACATATGAAACCCAGAATAAAAGCAATATTCTCAAAGAAAAAAAAAGTCACCATTTTTTGGTTCTTTTGTTCTATTATTCCATGTACTATAGTCAGGAATAATAAAACCAGCAATAATAGCTAATTTTTATTGTTTGCATAAGTACCAGCAATTACATTTGCATTTTTGCATTCAATACACACAATTCTTAACACGGTTATCATTATCCCTGTTTTAAAGATGAAGAAATGAGGCTTGAGAAGATAAATAGCTAGCAAAGATGTGTGTGCTACATCTTGGTTACAAAGTGTGCAGTTAGGATTCAAACCCAGGTTTAGCCTGATTACAGGACTAAAGCTTTTATCTCTGCACTACACTGCCACCCAGTGGCCAGTTTCTAAATCCCAGGTCCGCTCAGCTCAGTTCAGTTCAGGCGCTCAGTCCTGTTCGACTCTTGCGACACCAGCCTGCAGCTTACCAGGCTTCCCTATCCATCACCAACTCCCAGAGCTTAGCAAACTCATGTCTATCACGTCAGTGATGCCATCCAACCATCTCATCCTCTGTTGTCCCCTTCTTCCCCTGCCTTCAATCTTTCCCAGCATCAGGGTCTTTTCAAACGAGTCAGTTCTTCGCATCAGGTGGTCAATGTATTGGAGTTTCAGCTTCAACATCAGTCCTTCCAGTGAATATTCAGGACTGATTTCCTTTAGGATTAACAGGTTGGATCTCCTTGCTATCCAAGGAACTCTCAAGAGCCTTCTCCAATACCACAGTTCAAAAGCATCAATTCTTTAGCACTCAGCCTTCTATATGGTCCAACTCTCACAACCATACATGACTACTGGATGAACCATAGCTTTGACTAGACAGACCTTTGTTGGCAAAGTAATGTCTATGCTTTTTAATATGCTGTCTAGGTTGGTCATAACTTTTCTTCCAAGGAGCAAGCGTCTTTTAATTTCGTGGCTGCAGTCACCGTCTGCAGTGACAGTCATTTGTAGATTCCACTGCTCTTGTTTAGCTGCAGCGGCAACTGCAGTAGCAATTGTTCTAAAATGAACTNAAAAAAAATGTAGGTGTGGGACAAGTATCTGTTGAACTGAATCTTCTCATTTGCTGGTTAAATTTATTCAAACCCAAGCCTTATTGACAATGAATTAGTGGCTCCTCAAAGGCAAGATCTTAGCTATGATTCCCCTGAAACATCTGGCTGACACATATCTGGTATATGAAAGTGAAACTGTTAATCGCTCAGTTGCGTCTGACCCTTTGTGACCGCATGGACTGTAGCCTGCCAGGCTCCTCTGTCTATGGGGATTCTCCAGTCAAGAATACTGAAGTGGGTAGCTGTTCCCTTTTCCAGGGGATCTTCCCAACCAAGGGCTTGAACCCGGGTCTTCTGCATTGCAGACAAATTCTTTACCATCTGAGCCACCAGAGATAGCGTGCTCTAAAGTAGAAGTTTGCAAACTGATGCATTTATAGCTCATGTTTACTTTCAAACATCATCATTTTGCTCTGTGACAACCTAGAAGGCTAGGATGGGGTGGTAGACGGGAGGCAGGCTCAAGAAGGGGGGGACATATGTATATTTATGTCTGATTCATGTTGTGTGGCAGAAACCAACACAACACTGTAAAACAATTATCTTCCAATTAAAAATAAATAAAATTTAAAAACCCAGTCATTACACAATTTAAGTTGCAGGAATAAGCAAGTATACAGTATTTTTTTTTACCTGTAACATATGAAACCCAGAATAAAAGCAATATTCTCAAAGAAAAAAAAAGTCACCATTTTTTGGTTCTTTTGTTCTATTATTCCATGTACTATAGTCAGGAATAATAAAACCAGCAATAATAGCTAATTTTTATTGTTTGCATAAGTACCAGCAATTACATTTGCATTTTTGCATTCAATACACACAATTCTTAACACGGTTATCATTATCCCTGTTTTAAAGATGAAGAAATGAGGCTTGAGAAGATAAATAGCTAGCAAAGATGTGTGTGCTACATCTTGGTTACAAAGTGTGCAGTTAGGATTCAAACCCAGGTTTAGCCTGATTACAGGACTAAAGCTTTTATCTCTGCACTACACTGCCACCCAGTGGCCAGTTTCTAAATCCCAGGTCCGCTCAGCTCAGTTCAGGCGCTCAGTCCTGTTCGACTCTGCGACACCAGCCTGCAGCTTACCAGGCTTCCCTATCCATCACCAACTCCCAGAGCTTAGCAAACTCATGTCTATCACGTCAGTGATACCATCCAACCATCTCATCCTCTGTTGTCCCCTTCTTCCCCTGCCTTCAATCTTTCCCAGCATCAGGGTCTTTTCAAACGAGTCAGTTCTTCGCATCAGGTGGTCAATGTATTGGAGTTTCAGCTTCAACATCAGTCCTTCCAGTGAATATTCAGGACTGATTTCCTTTAGGATTAACAGGTTGGATCTTCTTGCTATCCAAGGAACTCTCAAGAGCCTTCTCCAATATCACAGTTCAAAAGCATCAATTCTTTGGCACTCAGCCTTCTATATGGTCCAACTCTCACAACCATACATGACTACTGGATGAACCATAGCTTTGACTAGACGGACCTTTGTTGGCAAAGTAATGTCTATGCTTTTTAATATGCTGTCTAGGTTGGTCATAACTTTTCTTCCAAGGAGCAAGCGTCTTTTAATTTCATGGCTGCAGTCACCGTCTGCAGTGACAGTCATTCGTAGATTCCACCGCTCTTGTCTAGCTGCAGCGGCAACTGCAGTAGCAATTGTTCTAAAATGAACTTTAGATGAGAGATCAGATGAGTGAATGTTTTTAGAAATCTATTAGTGACAAGAGCTACTCATTCTTTCTTATCCCTTCTTGTGGAATGAGCACTAGATTAATATCCAAAGACTTGTATTGCTGTTCCCTGAAGTTATGGAGTCACATAGAAGATCATGCCACACCCTGAAAGTCTCAGTTCCAAAAGGAGAGGAGTAGACAAGGGCACCTCTGAGGCTCTTCTCCTGAACAAGGATTCTGTAGGTTAAAGTACATAAAATGCTACTGTGCGTGCGTGTGTGCTGTCTTGTCCGACTCTTTGTGACTCCATGGACTGTAGCCTGCTAGGCTCCTTTGTCCATGGGTCTCTGTCCATGGAATTTTCCAGGCAAGAATACTGGAGTGGGTTGCCATTTCCTCCTCCAAGAGATCTTCCCAACCCAGGGATCTAATCATGTATCTTGTGTCTCCTGCATCTATTGTCCTAAAAAAAAAAAAAAACCCAACACCCCACTACAAGCCATCCAAGGAATCTAGAGCTTTGATAGCTGATATCTTCAGGGCTTGTGCTTCATCACAGATTTCTCCATTACTCATTTGTTTATTCCATGGACATTTGTCATGAGTTCTAGTTTTCCACATTCTGTTTTAAGGCAAAAAAAAAAAAAAAAAAAACCAACCCTGAGATATAAGAAACGCCTCACTGAAGTTTTTTGGTTTTGTTTTGCTCATGAAAGTTTTAAATCGTACATTGCAATCAACATGATTGTTAAATCTGTGATCTCTGAAGCCCCCATTCCTCCTGACTCTTTTCCACCTCCTTTTCTCTACAAGAGGTGACATTTCAGGCCTGGCCCTGCCCAGTGTCTAAAACCAAACTTGACCATGGGCAGCAGCTTTAGTGAGCTATGGGCTTTGGAATTGCCAGCCTGGTCTGAACCTGCTAGCTCTGGCTTTTGGACCTGTGTTTCCATCTCATTCTCCAAATTTAGGCTCTAGATTTAGGGAAAGAGTTCCTCTTCTTTTCCCATATGCCTGAGTCCATGAATTTTGAAATGAACTCTGAAATGAACTCAGCAGTGAACTCTGATTTTCACATGGTGTTCTGCAGAGTCCTGGACTCTGTCAGACGGGATTGAGGGCTACCAAGTACATAGCAGTGGTGTGGCAAGTGGAGCACAGTCTCATGGTGCAAAGTGGGGCTCTGCTTTTCTGAGTGAGTCCACAGATATTTCCCTTTCTGTTAGAATGTCAGTTTCCTGGACTCCCTAGGACTTGAGCTCCGCCTGCATTTCCTAATCTTCTCCCTTGCCTTTACCCACCAGGACCTGAATTCTTTTCCCTGAACATAAATGGTACTGAGTTGCTCCCATCTGGTTGCTCTGTCCCCTACATGCCTGGCTGTTGGGCCACTATCCTGATACAATGACTGTTCGATCAATCACGTTGTCATTGACTCTCTGGAGACCCTGTTCAACTGCTGGACCTGACTCCTAATGACCAACCTCACCTTGATGGGGAGGTGTGGGTCCTGGTTTTGAGTCCCAATCCTAGCGCTGTCCTTCCACCACACCCCTGCTCATCCACGATCTAAAATACAGCAGACTGGTGCCCTCTAAGCTCTGGCCTGGCTCGTGTCTCTGTTTCATTTCTCCATTCCTCCAACCTTTATCTGATTCTGTGAAGATTCCCAGTCTTTATTTTCAAAGTTTGAGTTTAGAACCACCAACTCAATGAAATTTATTGTGTATACTATTTTTTCTTTCCAAAAATTTCATGACAAAACTACATTTGACTCAAGCTAAATAATAATAATAATAATACACAGAGACAAACAATTCATTAAAATTAAAATAATATAAAGCAACATTTTATCAGTTGATGATAGCATGGCAGTGAACCCACTAATTCATGAATTCACACACCATCATGTTCACCTACATCACCAATCACAGGAAACATCCGTGAAGACCATTTCAATAGACAGCACTGCTTTGAAGTCCATGAAAACAGAGCATTAAGTATGGTGATAAAAGCAGCTCTTATCCGTTTCCTATTCTTCTTGTATTGTCAGTTTTTAACAAAGTTTTAGAGTAGGCTCAAGAATATGACTAATTTTTGTTGTTACCCAGAGAGGTCATCCCTTGGTAAAAATCTCTCCCTCTATCTCTGCACGAGGCCCCTTCACTCCACCAACTTCCTCAAATTTAATTCAGCCCCTGTTTGCTGAGTGCCCACCACTTGCCAGATCTAGAATAGGCTTCCACATACCTCATTAAGTCTGCCCCTCAGAACGGAAAACAGGCTTTCTTGTGCAAGTTAGTCAAATCCTTCTTAGGGGCCTTTGATTCAACAAGGTTTATGTTTACAGAAGAGGGTTCAGAAACTTTCCTAGACACAAAAGGCTGTGTTTATAACCTTGGCGGAAAAAGACTCATAGAACTGAGACCAAAGCATATCCCCCAAGTAGATTTAATGTGGAATTCTCTTTGTATGCTAGGGGTCATTTAAGTCAATTTTTAAAAACAGGAACTCCTCTTGGTTTTTTTCATATCATGTAAANAGCATAACCTTCCCTTTGGCAGATGTCTGGGAAAAGGAGACCCTTTATGAGATCACTGCATCAAAAGAAGTAAGAAGTTTCCAGGCTGCCAGTCACGAAGCCACCAAAACTCACTTTTAATGAAAAAAGAAACTGTTAACTCCTGCACTGTTGTAAAATACTTACCAAAGACACCTTCCCTGCTAAGTGTCATTCATTTCAGGAGTGAAATGCTGTAACAGAGAAAAACGCCCAGGGCAACTGGGAACTGGGAAGTGTGTGTGGTTCAATTGTCCCTGTAGGAGAGGGAAAGCGTCTTTCCTTGACAGCTACCCCCACTTAACTACTGTGCAGTCAGCCCTCCTCCACATCAGAGAAAATTCAGCCTTCCAGCAGATTCCCTGCCATCTGCCTGATGACTATCAGCCTGCAGTCAACACACCTTGAATGCTTAACATCCTCAGCGATCCCAAAGGCTGCCTCTTGGGGGCAATTAGAAGATCCATGGGAAGAAAATCTTTACTTTGCCACTTGGCTTCTGTTTCCAAATTTAGTTGAAATTCTGAAAGACAACATTCAGCTAATCGTTCTTTGCTGAATTTTTTTTCTTCACCATAGCCAACAGCCACAGAAGCTGAGGAGGTGACAAATGGCCATCAGGAAGACTCGAGTGCCCAGAAAATCAGCAGAGGGTAGTAAACTGACAAGGGGGAAAAGGAAGGAATGAAAACAGAACAGAATAAGCTCATATTTTGGCCCCAGAGCTCCACCAAGTATGTGCCAATTTATTCACCCTGAAATCTAAGAGATTCCAGATGGAAACATTTTCATTTGTTTTTATTATCTATTTACTTTATTGGGATTTTAGTGGTTAGTATTTGAAAGTTTCCTTGTATAGGGCTAAGAAAGAAGTTAAGACAATTACTCAGAATGTATGGAGTGAAGTGAGTAACTTTCGCATTTACTCACTTAGATCACTAGAGTATAAGACTTAGTAAAGTCAAGATCTGCTCTTTCAAAATGTATTCTCATGAGAAAGAAAAAAAAAAGAAAGACAACTTTTTGTGTGTGTACAAAACATATGACTGGTCTTGAGTACAATACATGTCTCCCTCATGCATTTGGGCCCTAGTAATGCCAAAGCTAAATGATGGTCCACCAGTTCAGTCCAGGGCCTGAAAACTTAGATAATTAATTGTTTGGCATCTTCAAAGTTTGAAAAGTCTTGTGAAAAGCGATGAGACTGGTAGAAAGAGTTTTTAATTCAGCCAGTATTGTCCTCTCTGCTACATTTTTATCCCTGGGTAACTTCTGTCTAGTTCCCATTCTTACATTATTTCTATACATTTGAACTAATAAACCCTTCAGTTCAGTTCAGTTCAGTTGCTCAGTTGTGTCCGACTCTGTGACCCCATGAATCACAGCATGCCAGGCCTCCCTGTCCATCACCAACTCCCGGAGTTCACTCAGACTCTGTCCATCGAGTCAATGATGCCATCCAGCCATCTCATCCTCGGTCGTCCCCTTCTCCTTCTGCCCCCAATCCCTCTCAGCATCAGGGTCTTTTCCAACCAGTCAACTCTTCGCATAAGGTGGCCAANCTCCCGGAGTTCACTCAGACTCTGTCCATTGAGTCAATGATGCCATCCAGCCATCTCATCCTCGGTCGTCCCCTTCTCCTTCTGCCCCCAATCCCTCTCAGCATCAGGGTCTTTTCCAACCAGTCAACTCTTCGCATAAGGTGGCCAAAGTATTGGAGCTTAAGCTTTAGCATCATTCCTTCCAAAGAAATCCCAGGGTTGATCTCCTTCAGAATGGACTGGTTGGATTGCCTTGCAGTCCAAGGGACTCTCAAGAGTCTTCTCCAACACCACAGTTCAAAAGCATCAATTCTTCAGCACTCAGCCTTCTTCACAGTCCAACTCTCACATCCATACATGACCA
>SJYW01015176.1:1295584-1312264 GCA_006410735.1 Raphicerus campestris
AGGGATTTGATTTAGCTCATACCTGAATGGTCTAGTGGTTTTCCCTACTTTCTTCAATTTCAGTCTGAATTTGGTAATAAAGAGTTCATGATCTGAGCCACAGTCAGTTCCTGGTCTTGTTTTTGTTGGCTGTATAGAGCTTCTCCATCTTTGGCTGCAAAGAATATAATCAATCTGATTTTGGTGTTGACCATCTGGTGATGTCCATGTGTAGAGTCTTCTCTTGTGTTGTTGAAAGAGGGTGTTTGCTATGACCAGTGCATTTTCTTGGCAAAACTCTATTAGTCTTTGCCCTGCTTCATTCCCCATTCCAAGGCCAAATTTGCCTGTTACTCCAGGTGTTTCTTGACTTCCTACTCTTCAATTCATATCCACGTTAATTAGATTCATAGCCTACTCGCTTTCCTAAGCCACCCACTTAAGGAGGTCATCAGCTCAAACATAAATAATGTCTATGAACAACTGCATTTTTCAAGACCATATTTAAAAATACACTAAAGATGAAACAAAATCTTCCTAGTTAAAATAGGAAATGGCCTGGTTTCAATCAAATACGTATTCAACCATTCAACCATAATGTACCTATGTCCCAAGGACAGTTTTTTACCTTCTTAAAGACATTTTAAAATGCAGTGGATATTTCCTTTAGCCTCTTAACATGTTTTCAAACATTTTCATGCAGAATTAAACTTAGATTGAATTTACAATCAATACTCAGTATCTTTTTTTCCTAGATTTTTTGGAGACAAGAAGTAGTTCTCTACATTGAAAAATAAGAGTTTTGTTGCATTAAGAATTTCTATTTTGAAGAGGCAAATACGTATATATGTGGAATCTAAAATCTGACATAAAAGAACCTATCAACAAAACAGAAACAGACTCACAGACATAGATAAGTCTTGTAGTTGCCGACTAGCAGAAGGTTGGGAGAAAGATGGACTGGGAGGTTGAGGTTAGCAGATGTTAGCTCTTATATATGGAATGGATAAACAAGATCTCACTGTATAGCTCAGGGATATGTTCAATATTCCATGTTACTGGAAATAGCATAACAAAAAGATTATTAAGAAGAATGAATATGTGTGTGTGTGTGTGTGTGTGTGTATCTCCATATACATGCATAACTGAATCTCTTTGCTGTGCAGCAGAAATTATCATTATAAAGCAACTGTACTTCAATTTTAAAAAATTTTAAAACAAAAGAATTTCTACCTGTCAGAATCTGAATCAAAAGGAATAAGCATAATAACTTTCTTTTAACTGAAAAGTGAGTGAAAGACCTCAAGAGTATGACTTACACATATCAACTCTCAGGTCAGAGTCCTGGAACAGCAAACGGCCTGTTTCCAGCCTCTGGATCCCAGTTGCATTGTTTGAGATTCCCTCGTTAGTAGTTCCTAGAAGCTGGAAGTGAGTTCCAGAGATGTGACTGATGCTTTGAACTCAGTAGGTTTCTGCAGGATAAAATTTTACACCAGGGTTCCAATTAGAACCTAAGGCTGATTACTTACATTTATAGACCTCCTGTCTAAATCCCAGCTTTCCTCATCACTTGATCGATGTTTCTTCACTAGATGATTGATTGTGGGAGCATTTTAGTGATTCTTCCTCAGAGATCTTTTTTCTATTGCTTTTGGGGAAGCTCCAACGGCTTTGCTTTAGCAAACAGAGAAGCTGGTAGTTCTGGAGCCTCCCTGCCTCCATTTATAACCCAACAGAACCACTTACCCGCAGTGCCATCTTGAGCAAGTTACTAACCTTCTCAAAGTCTTAGTTTCCTTACATATCAAATGTAAATATTTAACAACACTGATCTTAAGGAGTCCCTTTGAAATTTAACTGTATAAAATATTATGAGTAACTGTATAAAATATTAAAGTTATACATAATATATAACTATATTGATATTATAACTGCATAAATACATTTATAAAATATTATAAAATATATAGTACATACTATAGTAAGAACTCAAAATATGAGATATTATAAGCTTTTATTATTGTATTATTACATATATTATATATGTGTTTTATATACTATTAGGTTTTTCTGGTTCACTGGAGTCTCACTGGGGTGTAACACAAATTACAGCATAACCTAATACACCCTTGAAAATCTCCCTAAGGTAGTATGAGCACTTTTGAGTACAGAGCTTTGAAAAGACACAGCATTTACAGCAAATGTGGTCAGTGCCCTGTTGATATCCTCTTGTGTGTCTTAAGTCACTTACTGCATGCAAACACCTAGAACTCTCTGCCCAAGGAGTTTCCATCAGTCTGTGATCACACTGGAGAATTGATGTCAGGTTGGCCACTCTGGAGAGTTAATGTCGCTCAGAATTTTCAATCAATGACAACCAAGGAAGTAATTGGTTAAAGTAACTTTTTCCTTGGCTGTCAGTTGAAATAAATGAAATATGTTCACAATGACCTCCAGACTTCCCTTAAGGAACTGAGCTCCAGGCATCCTCAGAGATGGATGAAACTGCTCAGAAGACAGCTTTAATTGTCTTCATCTCCTTCTCTACTAACACAGTATTTCCTGGGATGACCTCCCAAACACACCACTTACACCCAAATCCTTATCTCTAAATCAGCTCCTAGGAACCCAAGAAGAGCTCTGGATAAAACCATTATAGTCATGTTTTCATTCAGTGAGTGTGGAAATACTATGTTGTCTTTTGCTTGGTGGTTTAGTCACTTAGTCTTAGTCGGACTAAGTTGTGTCTGACTCTTGCAACACAATGGACTGTAGCCCGCCAGGCTCCTCTGTCCATGGGATTCTCCAGGCAAGAATATTGGAGTGGGCTGCCATTTCCTTCTTTAAGGGATCTTCCTGACCCAGGAATCAAGCCCAGGTCCCCTGCATTACAGGCTGATTCTTTACCGACTGAGCTACAAGGGAAGCCCTGCTTCTTGGTTGAGGACCTAGCAAAGTATTATAACTGACTTGGTCTAGAGGCTGTACACTCTTGCATGTACTTATATTACTCACATGTATGTGTGCATTCTTGACACTGTAGTGGGGCTCAACCACATGGCTCTGCCTTTTCGCTCCAACTTCTAGAAGTTGCTCCATTTTTCTGAGATAGTCATTTAGAATATGGACCTTATTTCTCGCTCTTCTCTTCCTTTCTTGAAAAACTGACCTCAAATTAGTAGCTAGGGCCAAATCAGATACGTAGCTTTACATTTCTGGGGAAATGTAAAGGTAGCCCAGGGTATGAGAACTAGGCAGGATGAGGAGAGCTGAGCAGTCGTGCAGGTGAACTGGAGTGCAAGTTGGAACCTGAGTGCTGCATGCATACCACAGAGATCAGGGTTTCTAAATATTTTCTACTAAAAAGAGCTACTAAAGATCATCCTGGCTTCTCAATAATCCTGTGGCTGGAGAAAAAGAAGTCCTCCAAGAATGATGGGGCTGCATCAGAACTATACAGTGGTCATCTTAGCTCTTACTAGTCAAGCCCAGGGCATTTTGAGCATCAATAGAAAACAATATCATAACAAATTATAACCATTGAAGAAAATACAAATCTGTGAGTTCATGCTGATCTCAATTAATGAATTAAATTTGATGAAAAACAGGATATTTACAAAATCTTGAAACATCTCCCACACAAAACACTTCTTAATTACAAGAGAAAAGAAGTAACATTACTGTGGAGAATTTTGGCAAATACCACCTCACTCAAGTGTTCAAATTTAATATCACTAATAACAGAACAAGTCAAAATTATGCACCACCCTGTGATGGGTTGCATAAGAAGTTTACTGCTGTGATATTCCTGCTGAAGACACGTAACATGAAAATAATCAGAAGGAAATATCAGTAAAACACAAAATAGAAGAACATTCCACAAAATATCTGACATTTACAAATGTTAAGGTCATAAAAGTTGAGGAAGAACTGAAAAACTTTCCTAAACTGAAGGAGACTAAGAGATACAAAATCAACATAGTAGTCTAGCCTAGATTCTTTTCACAATGGACATTATGCAAAAACTTAAATGGGGTCTGAAAGTTAAGTGCTAGCAATGTTAACTTTCTGATTTTGGTGGCTATGATTTGATTTTATAAGAAAACATCCTTATATATAGGAAATGCATGCAGAAGTATCATGTAGACCACTTACTCATAAATGATAGAGAAAAAATTATATATATTCACTATTCTTAAATATTTTTTCTATAAATTTGAAAATTTTTCTATTTTGGAAGACAGAGAAAATATCTATACTTNAAATACATGCAGAAGTATCATGTAGACCACTTACTCATAAATGATAGAGAAAAAATTATATATATTCACTATTCTTAAATATTTTTTCTATAAATTTGAAAATTTTTCTATTTTGGAAGACAGAGAAAATATCTATACTTACCAATGCTTAGAGAAAGTGAAACAAGTGAAAGTGAAAGTCTCTCTGTCGTGTCCAATTCTTTGCAACCCCATGGCCAGAATACTGGAGTGGGCAGCCTCTCCCTTCTCCAGAAGATCTTCCCAACCCAGGGATCAAACCCAGGTCTCCCACATTGCAGGCAGATTCTTCACCAGCTGATTCCACCCCAAAATATCAGGTAACCACTAGAAGACTCTAGTCTAGAATCTCTACCAACAAAATGTAGGTTTTGTCAGTTTTCAGTGTCTCATACCAAAGCATGAATGACCAACCAAAGATCATTAAACTCTTTAGAAAAGCTTACAACATGCCCAAACAAACCAACAAGGGAAAAGTGATCCAGGCAAAAATATGCATAGGAAAAGAGCATTGGTTCTTTTCTTTTTTTTTTTCAATAATATCTGTGGAACCCTCACAAAGTCCACACACTAGAGATGTTTTTTGAACGAGTTCCCCCATTTTCAACACAAGTTTTCAATTTCCCCATGTTCTTTTACATACTCTCCCCAGATAGCTGAAATTTACTAAAGCTATCACTGATTGCTATTTTTAAGAGAGTTGATAAAGCTGAAGATTACTCAAGTAGTAGTTACCACCTAGGTAACTACTAGGTAATTTAGAACACCTAGGTAATTCAGAATCAGACAGACTCGGGTTCTAATCATAATCTGCTAGATTTCCTTCCTGTCTCTTCTCTCCTCATCTGCAAAATGGGGATAATATGGTTGTGAAGAGTAAATGAGATTATATCCACAGATTAGCCTAGCACATAAAAGGTATGTGTTATTGATGGGATTTTTATTATTCACCATTAGCTCTCATAATCTCAAGATAAGTAGGTCTTTTAGGAAGAGGCTTCAAGCTTATCATGTGTCTCAATCATGTTCTGTCAAAGAACATCCATGACACGTTTCTACTAACTACTCTACTCGTGACACCCATTCCACCAATCAGTATCGATGACCCAATTTCCTAGTCACCACACTGTTGTCTCTCAGCATCAAACCTGACCTTGTGTACTCTGTTTGGCGTCACCAGGGCTGAAATTTGTAGACCTTTTCTCCTCCTTTGCCAGCAGCTCCACGTTATGCTCTCCCACAAGGTGATGCTAGAGGGAAGTTGTCCCTTCCTGTCTGCATCCTGCTTCCATTCTGATTTTCTGTTGTCACGTTGCTTTTCTCNGACTACTCTACTCGTGACACCCATTCCACCAATCAGTATCGATGACCCAATTTCCTAGTCACCACACTGTTGTGTCTCAGCATCAAACCTGACCTTGTGTACTCTGTTTGGCGTCACCAGGGCTGAAACTTGTAGACCTTTTCTCCTCCTTTGCCAGCAGCTCCACGTTATGCTCTCCCACAAGGTGATGCTAGAGGGAAGTTGTTCCTTCCTGTCTGCATCCTGCTTCCATTCTGATTTTCTGTTGTCACGTTGCTTTTCTCTGCCGTCTCACTCAAACAGCTCATCTTCACCCTAGTGGTTGGTCTAATATAGCTGTTGATTCCACTCTGCAACCAGCCTCAACACACGACTCAGGGGTGGCTCTACAGACCTCCTTTCCCAGCCACTCAGTGTTAGCAATCCCAACCTCCTCCCTCCTCCTGCGGTCTAGAGTTGCACTGACTGCTCCCTCTGGGTCTTTTGATTTTGGTAGTACCTATTAACATTAGGCACTGAACAATTCTTTACATTCTTTTCATTAAAGTAGTGGTTGTATTTTTTACCTCTTGTGTGGACTCGGAGTGGTAAACATGGGTTGTGCATCCTTCTTAGAGTTCCCTTTAGATGCCATCCCAAGGTCCCTTCTGGGAATCATCTTGAACCATAAGCTTAGTTAGTTCCACGCCAACCTGTTTAGTGGAAGCGTTTCTCAAGTAACTTTGATCTCAGTGACTGTTCAGGCTAACCACATCTCTCTGTCAAGGTAACACTTACCACCCCTTCTAATCTTCCATTCACGTCCACTGGTCCCTTAGACAAGGCGTGTGTGCTTTACCAGGCTGCCAGTCACTTCCCTTCTTAGCTCCCACTGAGAACTCCTCTAAAAGGTTCTTGACTCAGGCTAATAACATAGCTGACTACTAAAGCCAAAATTAGTAGGCAGAGATAGACAAATTCATATGTATCATGTTTTTATTCTGCCTCTCTTCCATTTCTCTATCCCCAGGCACTCCAAAGATGTCACCATAATTTTCCCCAAACATCATTTTCATCTTGGCCCTCCCTTCCTCAAGCAGGTATGTATGATGACTCCCTATTGCCTTCCAGATCAAGAATAAACTCCTAAATTAGACCCTGGGTATCATTGGAATGCTTCAACAAATTAGACTGACTACAGTTTCTAGTCTTGAACTGACATTTCTATATTGTAGGTCTGATCATTTTTAAAAGAAAGAACTAGTCACAGCCTATAGGTATTCCCACTGGGTGAATACGGTGCCCAGGAAGTAAGCACAGGTTCAGCCAGTCTCAAAGCCAACACTCTGGAATGTGGTGTACGGGGGAGAGGGCAGACAGGATACCAAGTCTCCACAGTTTGGCTCAGTTCAGTCGCTCAGCTTTGTCTGACTCTTTGGGACCCCATGGACTGCAGCACGCCAGTCCTCCCTGTCCATCACCAACTCCCGGATCCTACTCAGACTCATGTCCATTGAGTTGGTGATGCCTCCCAACTATCTCATCCTCTGTCATCCCCTTCTCCTCCTGCCTTCAATCTTCCCCAACATCAGGGTGTGTTCAAACGAGTCAGCTCTTTGCATCAGGTGGTCCAAGTATTGGAATTTCAGCTTCAACACCAGTCCTTCCACAGGTGTGATAAAGTCTCCATGCTACTGCTATTGCTAAGTCGGTTCAGTCATGTCTGACTCTGCGCAACCCCATAGATGGCAGCCCACCAGGTTCCCCCGTCCCTGGGATTCTCCAGGCAAGAACACTGGAGTGGGTGAAGTCGCTCAGTCGTGTCCAACTGGTAACAACCCCATGGACTGCAGCCTACCAGGCTCCTCCATCCATGGGATTTTCTAGGCAAGAGTACTGGAGTGGCTTGCCATTGCCTTCTCTGAAAGTCTTCATAGACTGTGATAAAGTCCAAGAGGGAATCCCTCCAGAAATGGAGCAAGCTTCTTAGAAGAGCCTGAAGTTCTTCTGATCTCAGTCACATGCTCTTAGGGGCCAAAGCACATCTTCATGAGTATTGATGGTCCAGGAAATCTTCTTTCCCTGACCCTGGGAACGTTGTTATGCCCCTTTATAGAAGGCCATTTTTGAACAGTAAATTAAGTTCTTTACCTACATTAAAAGAGCTTGAATACTTTGCCTATTTCAGTGGGCATTTTCATTAGCTAAACATATCTATCAGATAAATTAGTACAAAATGACTTTTTTAAAATGCTTATTAAATATATATATGATGGTCATCTTACATAATCAGCTATAATCTTGAACTGATGAATGGTCAGTCTTTAGGTTTTATTACATTATATGTTACCTATAAGAAATATTATCTGTTCCTAATTCATAAATCCAAAGATGTTGTTCAAGCTATATCTATATGATGCTAAGTAGCCAGCTAAAACTAGAAAATTCAGTCAACTATCTGCATTTCTGATCTACATGATATCAAACACCTAGATATTTAAAGGTACCTGGACAATTGACATGTCTTAGAAATCAGCCTAAGGAAGGACACGTAAAACATATTCACACATTTTTAGTGTTCCTACTGAATTTTTACTTAGCTAATTATGATTTTCTTTAATGTTAAATATTATGTTTGGGTTTTTCCTTAGAAGTTGACTTGTTACTAAATTATCCTTATTTTTGATGTGTCTATCATGACTTTAAATATATTAGCCATCATTCATTTCATTTCAACATTTTTTCTCAGTTACAGTCTTACCATTTACTCTATTTTAGCTGTTTCATGATTAGGATATGGCATATTTCAACTTTTTCACTCTCTTTATTTCTCAAGGATTTATGTTCTTAGCTTGATTTCTTACTTAATATTACAAACTCCTCTGATTTCTGGAATCTATAAAAATACTGAGTGCGAAATGAGGGTTATAATCAAAGGAAAGCTTCTGTTAACCTGATTTCACCAAAAAATGAAGATCTGATGAGCAGGGTGGAGGTGGGCTGTACTGCCTATTTAAATCAGTGGCCCACATTGTGAGCTTCACATGAGCCATGCACAAGATAGTTTAAATTTTCTACTTCTTTTTGTGAAATAAAATATGTTTACTACACATGTAGTACTGAAATGCAGTTTATTCATACTTGAATGTGAAGAATATGCTCCTGTTGATGACTTATCTGGAGGTGGTAAATGTAAGTAGCAATATATTTATTTTTGTAAATGTCCTTTAGCCCACACTGCTGGCCAAACTTCAGGTTCAGCTTCATTTTACATGCTGCTTAAAGAAAAATTACTCTTACTTAAAAATAAATACATTCTTGACAATCAGTAATAATTACTTCTATTTATATTTCCTTGGAACATATCATATATTGTATAACTAAATTTAAATACATTCTCAGATGACTAAAATGCCACTCATTTCAGAAGTCCTTTGGAACATGCCTCCCCCAAGAATACCAAGATGTAATTAAGATAAAATACAAATTCTTTTAACCTGATCATCAAGGCCCTGCCTGATCTGTCAATTACTCATTAATTACTACTCCCTTGTTCATCAATAATATATCCCAGCTATACCAGTCTTCATTTTATATGCTATTCCCTCTGCCAATAAAGGGGAATATAGCTTCCCTGATAGCTTTTTTTCCCAGATAGCTCAGTTGATAAAGAATCCGCCTGCCATGCAAGAGACCCTGGTTCAATTCCTGGGTCAGGAAGAGCCACTGGAGAAGGGATAGGCTACCCACTCCAGTATTCTTGGGCTTCCCTTGTGGCTCAGCTGGTTAAGAATCTGCCTGCAATGCAGAAGACCTGGGTTCAGCCCATGAGTTGGGAATAATTCCTGGAGAAGGGAAAGGCTACACACCTCAGTGTTCTGGCCTGGAGAATTCCATGGACTGTATAGTCCATGGAGTCGCAAGGAGTTGGACACGACTGAGTGACTCACTTTCACTGCCAATAATGCTGTTCCTCCAAGTCTTTGCATGGCCAATTCCTTCTCTTTTGTCACCTCTTACCTCAAGTGTTACGTCCTTGGAGAGGCTGTCTCTAAAATCCCAGCTGCTCCTGGCTCCATCACCTTAACGTTACCTGCATCTGACATCATGGATTTCCTTGCTGCTGCCTTCTGTAGGCTGAGTCCCCGGTTAACCTCACTATTATCATTAATCTATGCCTTTTCATCCTTTCTGACCATTCAAGTCTGGTCCTTGGATTCTTTCCAGATTCCTGATTTGTTCTCCCACTCTCTGCTGGGAGAACCTGCCTAAAATCTTGAAACGTTTATCTGTGGCCTTAATGCTTGCCTTCCTCCCACCAACACCTTCTGTCTCAGAACTACATGTGGCTCCCTGTACCCTCTTGCCTTGATCCCTAAAAAAGCCCTTTCTAAAGCTTCTTTTCTTTAAGCTACACTCACTAGATCAGAATTTCTGGCTTCAGCCTAAGAACTGAACACGCATCTCCTTAAGAAACAGGCTGAGCATGAGGACTGTTCTCTTACATCTCCAATATCCCTTGAGATGGTAAATTTCCTTGACTCTCTAGTTTTCCTTGATATTTTCAAGAACTTCATTCCTAGAAATAAATGGTTGTTCCTGAATTTTATCAGGATACCAAAACATGATTCATGGCGCTTAATGCAGGCAAAGCATAGAGTGAAGTGGTCAGTTGCTTGAGTCTGGGTTCAAATCCTAGCTGTGCCACTTGCTAGCCATGTGAACCTGGAGACATTTGTGATGATCTCTGAGCCTTACTCCTAAGCATAAAATGAGGGGAATAAAATAATCTTCCTGAAAATGTTGTTAGGATTCCATAAGGTAAAGCAAGTGTTAATATCTATGTCACACATGCTCACACACTACAAAGGTGCAGAATGATACAACCCTATGGTGAGGAATTTACAATATGTAACAAAACCTCATGTATTTTACCTTTTAGTCCACCATTACACCTATAAGTACAGCTCTACAAGTAGAGTACACATAAGCACTAGCTTACTTAAGGCTTTGATAGCAAAGTGTTGAAAAAATTTAAATGTGCCACCAGAGAAGACTGACTAACACAACAGACACAATGCTGTTGTGAACAGAATGAGAGTACATCTATGAACTAATATGGAGAGATTTCTATGATATATTAAGTGAAAAAAGCAGAAGAAAAAGATATTATATACATATAACCTTTATTATAAGACAGAAAACCAGAAACATTTGTTTCTATACACACATATGGGTTTCCCTGGTGGCTCAGATGGTAAAGAATCTGCCTGCAATGTGGAAGACCTCAGTTTGATCCCTGGGTTGGGAAGATTTCCTAGAGGAGGGCAGGGCAACCCACTCCAGTATTCTTGCCTGGAGAATCCTCATGGTCAGAGGAGTCTGGCTGGCTACAGTCCATGGGGTCACAAAGAGTCGGACACGACTCAGCAACTAAACACAGCATAGTACAGCATACACACAGATACAGAGACACTCGTCTATACTTACACATGTGTGCTACGTGTGCCGCGTGCTTAGTCACTCAGTCATGTCCAGCTCTTTGCAATGCTATGGACAATAGCCCACGAGGTTTCTCTGTCCATGGGAATCTCCAGGCAAGAATACTGGAGTGGATTGCCATGCGCTCCTCCAGGACATCCTCCCAACTCAAGGATCAAACCCAAGTCTCCTGAATTGCAGGCATATTCTTTACCAGCTAAGCCACCAGGGAAGCCCAAGAAAACTGGAGTGGGTAGTCTATCCCTTCTCCAGGGGATCTTCCCAACCAGGAATGGAACCGGGGTTTCCTGCATTGCAGGCAGATCCTTTACCAGCTAAGCTACCAGAGAAGCCCATATCTATGCATATATATGAAATTAAAAGATGTTTGCTCCTTGGAGTAAAAGCTATGAGAGGCCTAGGCAGCATATAAAAACTAAAGACATCACTTTGCCAACAAAGGTCCATATAGTCAATCTATGTTTTTTTGTTTGTTTGTTTGTTCGTTTTTCTCAGTAGTAACGTGCAGATATGGGAGTTTTACCATAAAGAAGGCTGAGTGCTGAAAAACTGATATTTTCAAACTGTGGTGCTGGAGAAGATTGGAGAGTCCCTTCGACAACAGAGAGATCAAACCAATCAATCCTAAAATAAATCAATCCTGAATATTCACCAGAAGAACTGATATCGATGCTAAAGCTCTGATACTTTGGCCACCTGATGTGAAGAGCTGACTCATTGGAAATGACTTTGATGCTGGGAAAGATTGAAGGCGGGAGGAAAAGGGGATGACAGAGGATAAGATGGTTGGATGGCATCACTGACGCAATGGACATGAGTTTGAGCAAATTCTGGGAAATGGTGAAGGACAGGAAAGCCTGGCATGCTGCAGTTCATGGGATTGCAAAGAGTCAGACATGACCTATCAACTGCACAACAACAAAATTCTTATATACATATATATTCATATATAATTTATTTGCTTACTTTTGCAAAGTGAAATGTAGGAAGAATAAACCAGAAATTAATGGAAAAAAAACTACTGAGAAATGGTAAGTAAAAATTGGGAAAAAGATAGAAATAAAGACTTCTCTGAGTAGATTTTTTAATACAGTTTTGTTTTTTTGAGCCAAGTAAATGTTTTACATATTCAATATTAAATTTAAATTAAAAAGGATTTACAAGAAGCAAGTTCTAAAATTAAATATTAGCAGAAACAAATGAGCTTAACTATACATCAACTTGATAACATAACCATACAGAAAAGCAATAAGTCTTGAAATTTATTGTCTGACTCTGTGTGTATGTATATATATGTATGAAATGGCAATCCACTCTAGTATTCTTGCCTGGGAAATCCCATGGAGAAGCCTAGTGGGCTACAGTCCGTGGGATCACAAAAAGTCAGACATGCTTAATTACTGAGTATGCACAAATATATACATACATATATACGTGTGTTTATACATACACACATACACAATACTGTTGGTGAGGCTTTATCAGGTACATCCAAATTGTGGTACTTTCTACAGGGCATCTGTCTTAGAATCTTCAAAAAATATTGATATCACAATTAACAAATTAGGCAAGGGGAACTGTACTAAGTGAATGGGGACCAAAGAGACAAGATAATGAAATAAAATATGTGATCCTTTTTTTGACTTTGAATTCAACAACAAAAAATAGCCATAAAGGACATTATTGGGACAATTGGGGAAATTTGCCAATGGACTACTGTATGTTACAATATGCCATCATATCAATGCTAAATTTCTTGGATATGACCATGATAGGGTGTTTTTATTCTAAGAAAATGTATGCTAAACTAGAGATGAAATGTCATGATTCTACATGAACCTAACTTTTCAACTTTAGGCCAAAAAAAAAGAGAGAGAGAGGGAAAGCAAATGTGCAAAATGTTCACATTATGCTTTCAACTATTCTGTAGGTTTGAAATTTTTCAAAATAAAAATTTTGGAGGTTACTTCCCAAACAAACAAACTAAAAAAGATCTGTGCCTGCCAGCTATTACTATCTCTGATTCTCCCAATCTGGGAGGCTGTGAAAAGGAAACCTGGAATAAATACATATGGCTGATAAATAAAAAAGAAATCGTGTACTGGGATCTATTTTCAGCCTACTGAAGCATGTCATTTGATACTTATTCATTTCCCATAAGATTTGCCCAAACAAATAAAATTGCCTCCAATTTTAAAAAAGGAAGTAAGACTATCTCCAAGCTTCCCTGGAAAGAAGCAGTTAAATCTTATCCTTATTTTACCTCCCTCTTATTTAGTGATGTACCTTGGCGGAAACTCAAGGCAAGTATAGCTCCAGCCAGCCTCTGGAAAAAAAAACGCAGAAAATGCTGCCTCTCACTCCCATGAGTTACGCTGGGGAACTTACTGCTTTCCAGCCTGCCCATCTCAACTGGGCTGACAAAGCACCAGGCCAAGAAGCAGATCCCTAGGTAGCTGGGTCTATATTATTTCAGATTTTAAATACTGAAACAAGACAGAAAGCCTTTCTCCCAGATCAAGAAGTGGGAAGTATAATTTGCAATAGATTAAGCTCACCTTGTCTGGGGAGCATTTAAAGGTCTATAGGCCTTTCCTTTTAAATTCCTGGTACAGTTGACCTAACAAAACACCTTTAAACACTCGTAAACTGCATACTTTTAAAAAATCTTTTTCCCAGATATATAATATTTGCCCCACAAGATGATGAAATGACAATTTGCTGCGGGTCTTCTCTTTTCCTTTCTTTCAGGACTTTAAAGCCTGTGTCATTTCTATTGCAGGACTGTGTACGGGCTTAAAGAGACACACTTTGTAACTGGTTAAAAGCTCCAGAAGACCTCTATTGAAACAAAATATTGTTCATATCCCAATCTATCCCAGGAGGAATAAATCCCACAAAAGCACCTAAAGAAAACCATTTTAGAGTTACTATTGTGTTACACCAGCTGACAATGTAGACAAGGGAGAGATGATTACATTTATAGATTTGTTTTTTCCTTTTACAGAAGCAATCTCTATGCAGCTGAAGAATTGTGTACTTTCACCACTGGAATTTGAATTTGGCTAATGAGAACTAAGAGTAAAACAAAGATGCCTTGCAAGGCTCCTTGGTCTTGGCCCTGTCCACTGGCCATAAAATTAGGCTGCCTCCCTTCCCTTTGGAGCTACAGCCCTGCTCTGTAAATGCATTTCAAGACTCCATTTCACACTCATAAAAATATTAAACTTCCTTAAAGCATTCATCCTAAGCTAATTATGAAACTGAAGCTATTAATACAGAGCAAATTATAAAATAATATCTTATATTTACATAGTGTTACATACCTCTGTGTTTGAGAGCTCAGTCACAGACATAATCTCTTAATCCTCGAAACTCGTAAGGTAGATTGAGCAGCTCATCTTTCCATTAGGCAGTTAAAGCAATGCAGCAAGCATCGTGCTCGATGCTGAAACTTTATGTCTACCATTTATCAGAACTGAACAACTCCGACTTCAGAGAGAGAGCAAGCGGAAGAGAAAAGCACCCGATTCTGTTACTGTCTAGCTGTGTGACCCAAAGGAAATGATCCAGCTTCTCTGAGCTTCAGTTTCCTCAGCTGCAGAGTAAGGGAAATAATACCTACTTAAAATGGGTAGGTAAATTTGTATGACGGTAAAATCCATTTTTTTACCATACACTCACAAATGATAACTATTTGAGACTTCCCTGATGGTCCAGTGGTTAAGAATCTGCATTGTTATGCAAGGGTCATGGGTTCAATCCCTTGTCAGGGAACTGAGATCCTACATGTCCTGGAGCAACTAAGCCTGTATATGCCACGACTAAGAACGCACACAACCACATAAATAAATAAATAAATTTTAAAATGATACCTATTTATGTACTAACTCATTCAATAACTATTTTAGTGTTTTCCTGAGGATCGTGTAGTACTGAGGATTGTACAGTAGTGTATTATTTATAACTGAGGGAAAAAAAGCCACATATAAGTGAACTCACACAGCTCAAACCAAGTTACTCAAGAAAGTAAGGTGGGTCCAACTCTTTGTGACCCCATGAACTGTAGCCCTTCAGGCTCCTCTGTCCATGGATTTCTCCAGGCAGAAATACTGGAGAGGATTGCCATGCCCTTCTCCAAAGGATCTTCCCGACCCAGGGATCAAACCCAGCTCTCTTGCATGGCAAGCAGATTCTTTACCAGCTGAGCCACCAGGGGAGTCCTCAAGGGTCAATAGTAATCTGTACTTCAAAACAACAAAATACTATAATGTAAATGTGTGACTGCTTCATTAGCATAGCTTCTTCATTTCCCATCAGCCCCTAGTCTCCATATGGAGATAGTTCTAGAGATTTTCCAAACAGAATGAAGTCAAAAGTGTTACTGATAATGCTGAGACATCTGTAAAGGACACACTGTGGCCAGGAGGGAAGACAGGCTTGGAATAAAAGTGACACATGGCACACAGATTGGAGTGAGAGAAAGAATCCAGGCTCCTGATGACTGTACTGAACCTTCAAGTTGAGACTTATCTGAAGCCCCCCTACCTTGGGATCTTCAGTACTGAACCAATACATAGAACCAATAAAATTCTATTTATTTCTTAAACCAGTTGGAGTTTTGCCATCTGTTTCTTTCCATCAAAAGATTTTAACTAACACAAGTGCTAGTGAAAGACTCAAAACAAAGAAGTAACATAATTGGATATACTTTTCATTAAAATATTACTGATAGCAACTGGGAAAAGAATTTACAGGAAGAGGCCAGAAGTCAGTAGAATAGCCTCTCATCAAATTCCAAGCAAAAAGGGAAGACAAAGAATGAGCTATATACTTTGTTATACAAAAATGTTATTTGTACTTCCTGGTGGTCTAGTGGTTAAGAATTCATCTGCAATGCAGGGGATGTGGGTTTGATCCCCGGTCTGGGATGACTCCACGTGCTTTGGGGCAACTAAGCCCATTCACAACAACTACCAAATCCAGAGTACTCTACAGCCTGTGTTTTGAAACAACAGAAGCCACCTCAGTGACAAGCCTGAACATGGCCAAGAAGAGTAACCACCACTCACCACAACTAGAGAAGGCCTGCACTCAGCAATGAAGACCTACTGCAGCCAACAATAAAAGTAATTTTAAAAATCATCAAGTAATATTTTTCAAGGTAAAATTAAGTTGCAAAATAGTATAATATAATCTTATTTTAATTATTAAAACCTTCAGGATTTATATGCTTATGTGTCATTTCATATTTTGCTACTGTATTCAGTCTGAATTTTTTAATGAGAATTCTTAGCTGTACAATTTAAAGAAAGAAAANTAAGTTGCAAAATAGTATAATATAATCTTATTTTAATTATTAAAACCTTCAGGATTTATATGCTTATGTGTCATTTCATATTTTGCTACTGTATTCAGTCTGAATTTTTTAATGAGAATTCTTAGCTGTACAATTTAAAGAAAGAAAACTTCAGCAATAATGACCAGTGACTCAACAATTTGATCTTGAAAAACAGGCAAATTTGGCCTTGGAATACAGAATGAAGCAGGGCAAAGATTACTAGAGTTTTGCCAAGAAAATGCACTGGTCATAGCAAACATCCTCTTCCAACACAAGAGAAGACTCTACACATG
>SJYW01015178.1:0-10204 GCA_006410735.1 Raphicerus campestris
TCCTGTCTCAGGTGTGAGGCCCCTGCGCCATGCATTTTGCTGTGTATATCTCATAGGTATCTGCACCAACCCCTTCAGTAGGTTGACAGCTTGCAGAAGCAGAGGGCAGCCCAGGTCAGTCCTGGCTGAAGGCAGTGGTCCATCTCCCTCTGCCTGGTCAAGGGGGATGTCAGGAAGATGTCTTTGGAGGTTGAAGGCAAATAAGGCAAGTTGCTTTGCCTAAACCAGTGCCCAGATTAAGTCAGCACTCAACACTAGAGACGTGATCATTTTATTAGTCATTTTATCACTTCCTCCCCCAGGCAACCCCCAATCCCAGCCAGGGCCATGTGTAAAGAAGCCTGGCCCACCACAAAGAACTCATGCCTACTCACGCTCTCCTCGGAGCTTTGCAGTCTGTCTCTCACTGCATATCTGGAGTCAACACGCCAGGGTTCCAGGGCACGAGGTTGAATGCAAGTGGGTTGTAACCCAGAGTCACAGGAGGACAGGGACTTGGACAACTTTGCTGCAGCCCTGGTCCTGGCCTTCTGTGAGAATAACACCCATCAGCCTCTAAGTGACACCTGTCAGACCCTGGCTCTCTGACTTGGGTGGCTGTGGTCCACTGGGCTGGACTATGGCGGGGGGTGACAGCTTTTACAGGCCATTGAAAACTGTCCCCGGGGCGTCGGCCTACAGAGTCTAAGCTTAAGTCAAATTCCAAAACCACATTTTATAGGAAATAGAAGCTATAGGAAAGAGGACATTCAGAGGCTGTCTTTTTAAATTTATTTANTTTAGTTCTGGTTGTCACTTTTAAGGAAAAGAGACTATGGATCATAGCTAAAAATAAAAAAGTGATCAGAGTGATCAAAGAACTGAAGTCATGTCACTTGGTGACTAATAAAAGGAACTGGGGCATTTCATTTAGATCTTAAATGGGTATAACTTTTTGATATGCCATTGGACAGTGAAGTTATGGTTGATCTGAATAACTTCAAATAGCAGAACTGGAAAAAGTTTGGAAAAATAATAAGGAAGCTGGGTTTGTCTCAGTATAAGGAAGATATTCTGATAAAGTTGTTCTGAAATGAAGCTGAAAGCTGCTGGAGATGGTGAAATTGATGTCACTGAGCTAGGCTAGCAGAGGCTAAATTACTACTTGCCAGGCTACTATGGGACTTCTCTGGTGGCTCAGATGGTAAAGCGTCTGTCTGCAGTGCAGGAGATCCAGGTTCGAGCCCTGGGTTGGGAAGATCTCCTGGAGAAGGAAATGGCGGTCCACTCCAGTACTACTGCTTGGAACATCCCATGAACAGAGGAGCCTGGTAGGCTACAGTGTATGGGGTCGCAAAGAGTCAGACATGACTGAGCAACTTCACTTTCACTTTCAGACTACTATGAAAGAATTCAAGCATTGGCTCAAAGGTAGGATGAGGAGATTGTTATCACTTTTAGTGTTTCTAAGGAGACTTGTTCTTCATTGTTATGTATTTTCTCATTCATACTTTCTCATATGTAAATAAGATATTTACAAGGCTCAACTTAGTATTGCAGGTCAAAACTGTGTTGTTTCATGTCTTCAACCTGTGGGACAACAAGCAAGGGCAGAGCTTATATAGACCTCCTTCATCCACCTGGTATGATTGACAGAATCTGAAAATGGCAGCCACTCTGTGGAATCAAAGAATGATAGCAATAAATGTGATTTAAAAGACCATATAAACTCACCTCCCAGTCAGCCAGATCATAGGCCTCAAAGCTATATTTCTCATTATAAAAGTCATTCAGTTTATTTTCACATCTGATAGTTGTTTTTTTTTTTTTAATCTCCATAGAATAGTGTTCTTTCCTTATAGTGTCCTTTATGAATTTTTTTGTATTCAAAGATTTTGTGACCCATTCCTCCTCTTTCATGTCATATTTCCTGCCAGTTTTTTTTTTTTGTTATATGAAGTTTTTTGTGATGAATTATATCTTCATTTAAAAAAAATCTTCTCAACATCTTTAGCAGGTTTTTTTTTTTTTCAGTAGGAATTAATGTGCCTGAGTTATTGAACAATACACAGAGTGGTTTTCTGGTTGCTTATTCTAGTCACTCCAAGAGTATTACTGGCTCAGGATTAATTTTTTGGTTAATATCTCAACTTAAAAAATCCAGCATCACTAAGGAGGGCACATTTCAATTCTAAATCGGTATGTGACACCATCTTGAATTTTCACTTCCTCATGAGATTTGTTTTACATTTAGAGACAAAGTGAAAGTGAAGTTGCTCAGGCATGTCTGACTCTCTGTGACCCTGTGGACTGTGGCCTACCAGGCTCCTCAGTCCATGGAATTGTCCAGGCAAGAGTACTGGAGAGGCTTGCTATTTCCTTCTCCAGGGGATCTTCCTGACCCAGGGATTGAACCTGGGTCTCCCGCATTGCAGACACTTTACTGTTGGAGCCACCAGGGAAGCCCAATTTAGAGAAAAAAGGCTCAGTCAATTTTTCTTGTCATTTTATTGAGCTGGTGGAGTATGTCTTTCACTATATAAAACCTTCTTTTGAGGGTTCTGGTTTTAAGAAAAATGTCTCAACACCAAATTCTTGCTTTGTACCCATCTAAGCCTTCGTTAATTATCTTTTTTGTTGATTAGAACAAAAATTCCATATCAAGAATATATTAAAAGCATCTTAAAAATTTAAAAGCTGAACAACCCAATGTAAAAACAAAAAATTAGTGGAGTATTTAAACTAACACTTTACAAAAGGAGATACACAAATGGACTATGAAAATGTGCTCAAGTCATTACTAATCAGGAATGTGCAAATTAAAATCACACCTTTTAGGCTAAAATTCAGAAGGCTGTCAAGACCAAGTGTTGATAAGCAGGCAGAACAACTGAAAGTCTTAGCTATTGTTTGTAAAAGGTAAAATGGTACAGCATCTTTAGTGAACAATCTAGAAGTTTGTGAGAAAGGTAATCATATACTTACATGTAATCCAACAATCCCATTCCTTAATATTTTCCCAAGGAAGTTGAAAATATATCTCCACAAAAATGCTACTCTATGGAAACAACCCAAATGGACATAAAGAGGTGAATGGATTAACAAAGTAGTATGTATTTATACAACGGAATATTACTCAGCAATAAAAAAGAATGAGCTACTGATACATTCTTTATTAAGGAATCTAAAACACATGAAAGTGAAAGAAGCTAAACATAAAAGAGTACATGGAGTAATCTACTATTTATAAAATTTTAGAAAAGGCTAAGCTCCATTGGTGATAGTCTGGACTGGGTAGAGGCACTTTTTGGGGATTTGAATATGTTCTATAGCTTGAATAACATGGTGGCTACATGGCATGTACATTGAACAAAATGCATTGGGTTGCACTGCAAAATATATGCATTTTAATCATATATAAACTGTATCAAATGTTATTAAAATATAAAACAAAGACAACATCCAATGGCATGGCTAGCATATCAATTAGTGTACTTCTTTGACTTTCAAGTCCTGCATTTTGGGCACATAATATTTTTCTGTTTTTCTTCTTGTGCACTCTCATTTTCTTCAACTTTACTGAGATATAATTGACATACAACATTGCATATGTTTAATGTCTACACTGTATTGATTTGATATACTTAGCACTGATTACCACTATAAGGTTAGTTAACAGCTCCAACACTTCACATAATTGTTTTTGTGTGTGTGTGGCGAGAACATTTAAGATTTATTCTTCTGTCCACTTTCAAGTATATAATTGGAGAAGTCAGTGGTACCCCACTCCAGTACTCTTGCCTAGAAAATCTACGGATGGAGGAGCCTGGTAGGCTGCAATCTATGAGGTTGCTAAGAGTTGGACACAACTGAGTGACGTCACTTTCACTCTTTACTTTCATGCATTGGAGAAGGAAATGGCGACCCACTCCAGTGTTCTTGCCTGGAGAATCCCAGGGATGGGGAAGCCAGGTGGGCTGCCATCTGTGGGATCACACAGAGTCGGACGAGACTCAAGTGACTTAACAAGTATATAATACAGTATTGTTAACTGTTATCACCTTGTTGTACAACGTTGTTCGTTGTTGTTCAGTAGCTCAGTCTGTCTGACTATTTGTGACCCCAGGGACTGAAGCACTCCAGGCTTCCCTATCCTTCACCATCTCCTGGAACTGCTCAAACTCATGGCCATTGAGTTGGTGATGCCATCCAACCATCTCACCCTCTGGCGTCCTCTTCTCCTGCCTTCAATCTTTCCCAGGATCAGGGTCTTTTCAAATGAGTTGACTCTTTGCATCAGGTGGCCAAATTATTGGAGCTTCAGCATCAGTTCTTCCAATGAGTATGCAGGGTTGATTACATTTAAGATTGAATGGTTTCATCTCTTTGCAGTCCAAGGGACCCTCAAGAGTCCTATCCATCACCAAAGCTCAAGAGCATCAATTCTGGGGCACTCAGCCTTCTTTCTGGTCCAACTCTCACATCCATACATGAGTACTGGAAGAACCGTAGCTTTGACTAAATGGACCTTTTGTCGGCAAAATGTCTCTACTTTATAATATGCTGTCTAGGTTTGTCTTAGCTTTTCTTCCAAGGAGCAAACATCTTTTAATTTCATGGCTGGGGTCACCATCTGCAGTCATTTTGGAGCCCAAGAAAATAAAGTATCTCAATGTTTCCATTGTTTCCCCATATGTTTGCCAAGAAGTAATGGAAGCTGATGCCAAGATCTTAGTTTTTTGAGTGTAGAGTTTTAAGCCAGCTTTTTCATTTTCCTCTTTAACTTTCATCAAGAGACTCTTTAGATCTTCTTCACTTTCTGCCATAAGGATTATGTCATCTGCATAGCTGAGGTTACTGATATTTCTCCTGCCAGTCTTGATTCCTGCTTGTGCTTCATCCAACCTGGCATTTCACATGATGTCCTCTGCATATAAGTTGAATAAACAGGGTGACAGTATACAGTTGGACATACTACTTTCTCAATTTGGAACCAGTCCTTTGTTCTATGTCTGGTTCTAATGGTTGCTTTTTGACCTGCATACAGGTTTCTCAGGCGGCAGGTCTGATATTCCCATTTCTTGAAAATTTTCCACAGTTTGTTGTGATCCATGTAGTCAAAAGATTTAGCATAGTCAATGAAGCAGAAGGAGTTGTTTTTCTGAAATTCTCTTGCTTTTTCTATGATCCAATCAGTTCAGTTCAGTTCAGTCGCTCAGTCGTGTCCGACTCTTTGTGACCCCATAAATCGCAGCACGCTAGGCCTCCCTGTCCATCACCATCTCCCAGAGTTCACTCAGACTCACGTTCATCGAGTCAGTGATGCCATCCAGCCATCTCATCCTCTGTTGTCCCCTTCTTCTCCTGCCCCCAGTCCTTCCCAGCATCATAGTCTTTTCCAATGAGTCAACTCTTTGCATGAGGTGGCCAAAGTACTAGAGTTTCAGCTTTAGCATCATTCCTTCCAAAGAATCCCAGGGCTGATCTCCTTTAGAATGGACTGGTTGGATCTCCTTGCAGTCCAAGGGCCTCTCAGGAGTCTTCTCCAACACCACAGTTCAAAAGCATCAATTCTATGGTGCTCAGCCTTCTTCACAGTCCAACTCTCATATCCATACATGACCACAGGAAAAACCATAGCCTTGACTAGACGGACTTNTTGTTGTAGGAGGGACCCCGACACACAGGACCCACAGGGGCATGGTAAGCTGTGACCTCAGACCCAGTCAGGGCCGCCACGAGCCTGCGGCATCTGGGCCCCAAAGCAGCAAAGGAAGGCGAGTTAACACCAGGGCCCCAGGGGTGCTGAGGCTCTCAGATCACCCACTGGGGCAGAGGGCATGAAGGGGAGGGGTCTTGGCAGAATGGATGGAATCGCAGCTCCAGAAAAAGGTTGTCATGTTTCCCAGAGAACCTGGAGAAAATTCTACTTCCCAGTCTGACACCAGAGCAGAGGTGTGGCTTTCAATTCAGGAGGGGAGGAGAGGGGAAGGTTTGAAACAACGCAGATCATGTACTGGTGGGGAGGACAGGACCCTATCACCTGGCCGCACCAGGTCAAGTGCCCAGAAAGGCTCCCTCTTGCCCATCAATCTGGCCACCAGTCCAGGGACCCCTCACAGGCACCTCCCCCCCAACTCAGACCAACCCGCATGCCAGGTGCAGAGCTCTTGCTTATGAAACCATTCGAACATCACCAGATGTGGGCGTGCAGCCAGTTTTTACATGATTCAGGCTGGGCTCTGCTCAAGATGGTACAACTTAAAGGAGCCTTAGTAGTTGTCCTTTCATCTCCCCTCCATAGCCTCCCCACCCCCCGCATCCTTTCCTGTATCCTTTCCTGCCTCCTTCCCCCTATCCCAGCAGCAAGCCCATGCTGGCACCTATTCATGTGGGCTGGACATCCATGCACCAGGCACAGAGGACCAGACCCAGACTGGCATTTCCCACTGCCCGCCCCCATTGTCCAACCCCCCTCCAGCAAAGCTGTCACACAACACACCTCCCCGCCTCTCCCCTGAGCTGTTAGGTTTTGGATACCCAGATGGGAAATTCAGGAATGTGAGAGGGGAGGACCAGGAGCCTGCATGGTGGGAGCAGACCCGTTTTATTCCCATCATCAAAAGCAATCTTTCATAATTTAAAGTCACTCTTCTCATGCAGGAAGATCAAAGCCCTGCTCTGAGCCCTGTTCAGGGCTGCGGGGGACTAACACATTCATCCTTCAAGTCGGGACTGAGATGGGACTTTCCCAATGATTGAGGGGGTCATGGATTCTGGGAATTTTAATTTCCATGTGTTGTTGTTGGAAGGAGTGGGTCACACTGGTTTTCACGAGGGTTCAAATCCTGCGTGCTTTTGTCATCTGGGTCACATCTGAAAAGGCCAGAGGGTGGTGGGAACTGCAGCTTGGCTCAGAGACACAGACTGGAGAGCATGTGTTCTGGGAGCTTCTGGGCAGGAAAATCACTCTGCTCTCTGTCTCTCAGTCTCTCAGTGTCTATCTCTGGCTCTCTGGCTCTCTGTGTTTCTCTTGCTCACACACACACACACACACACACACACACACACAAACACACTACAGTTGGCTCAGCCTCCCCCAGTTATAATAGAACATCCAAAACCCAATAGATGTTTCTTATAAAATAAAAACTAAATTTAAAAATGCACTGGGAAACCTTAAAAAGAATCAATAGACATTCCTGCTTTGCCTCCTTGTTGAATTCCTCTAACTGGACACGGCCAGAGGCCCCACCACCCACACATGGGAATCGGGGAGGCCTTGGCTTCACGCTGGGCTGGGGAAGACAGGCTTCAAACAGGACCTCAGAGTTAGTACTTGTGAGCAATCTCCCAGCACCTTCCGCTGGTTGTGAAGTTCTCTCCAAGTTATCTCACTCCTGATAAATAACTGGGCTGATAAGGAACCATATTGGTTTCCCTCAGCTTTGCCAAGATTAAAGCCAGTTCTTTACTGTCTCAAAACCCACACACATTTTAAGTGACTGAAAAGTGTCCAGAAAGATTTTCTTTCGGTCTGTGTTTTGAAGCACAGTTTTCTGAATATCTGGTCTTCTAAGGGGCCTAGAAGCAGGATGGAGAGGGCTTCGCCCCCAACCCCAGCCTTCTCAGGAATGCTGAGAACCAGCCACAGGACCTGGGTTTGGCCTGATTCTGAAGACCAGTTTCTGTGAGGAGTGAATGTGAAAGTTGCTCAGTCATGTCTAACTTATTGTGACCTCATGGACTATATGGTCCATGGAATTCTCCAGGCCAGAATACTGGAGTGAGTAGCCTTTCCTTTCTCCAGAGGATCTTCCCAACCCAAGAAACGAACCCCGCTCTCCCTCATTGCAGGCGGATTCTTTACCAGCTGAACCGCAAGGGAAACCCAAGAATACTGGAGTGGGTAGCCTATCCTTCTCCAGGGGATCTTCCTAACCCAGGAATCAAACTGGGGCCTCTTGTACTGCAGGCGGATTATTTACCAGCTGAACTATGTGCATTGAGATGTGCTTAAATCTGGTCTAACCCCATCCCTGGTGCCAACCACACCCAGCAAACAGAGGAGAAAACCACTATCTCATTCAGTAGTCTGCCCGCAGACCAGCCTTGATCAGAGCTCTGGGTGCCATGTCAAAAAACCAAGATGGGCACTCCGTGTTGAGAAAAACATTGCCTTGGTCAAATTTAAACTGTTTACGGATTCAAGTTCACCTACGACAGGGCCATGGCCGTGAGCAGACGCTAGATAAGGCACTTCACGTGAGTCTCGTGTGCCCCTTCAGGCAGCTGGTGGGGAAATGGGCATGGTGGTCTCCCACCTTCAGTCCCCCCCTCAAAGCCCAGCTGACTCCTTGGGCACATGTGTATGTGCCCCCAGGATCTGGGGGCCCTGCTTTCTGACTCCACCTCTGGCTTTTCCAAAATCATTTCTCAATAAAATATCAGGGAAATTCCAGTCTCCTCCAGATGCGGTGAGTGTTTCTTCATCCCTTCTCACCACATGGTTCTCCTTTGAAGGAAGAGTTCAGCCTTGATTCCTGGCTTAGGTGGTGTCTGATTCAGTCCTGGGTTGACCTGCAGAGGGAGGCTGAACTGCAGCCTCCTTGAGAGAAAATGCGGACTCCCTTTTTGAGAGAAGCAGACCGTGAAGCATCTCTGACGGATGATGTCCTGGGAGAAGCTAAGCGAAGTGACGATAACCCCTGGACAGGGTAGGATTGCATGTAAAGTACGTGACATTCCTGGCTCACAGGAAACAACCAACAAAAGGTGACTTTTGTCATCCTCTGCCTTTAAATATTAGAGGCAGCAGTATGTTATGGTTACTTAACTTTGGGAGTTAACTTTGTTTTACCAGAATTTTCTAGCTGTTTCCCTCGACCATGTGGAAGACGTGTCTAAATATGTGCAGGCACTTATTTTCCTCCCACAGAACTGAACATAGCTGCATCTTCTGCGATGACAAAGCATCTTGCTGAGCCCTGGGCAGCAATTAGGGGCAGAAGCCTCAGCCGTGCAGCCTCAGTAGTGGGCACCGCTGTCGGCATTCGTGTTCAGTCAGCCTCTGGTCTTAGAGCCCTTCACCGGGGTCCACCGTCCACGTATCACAGCAGATTGGAAAGCCTGTTGGGGTTGGTGGTGCTCCTAGTGGAAGGTCAGGTTCTAGAGAATCTGAGTTTTGCTTGCTCTTTGTTTGGGATGCTCATTTGTCTTCCCCAGGCGAGGAAAGTCAGGTCAATGGCAGGCACCCAGCTGAACCCAAGGCCGGGCTGGCCCTTTGNTCGGCTTCTAGAGAATCTGAGTTTTGCTTGCTCTTTGTTTGGGATGCTCATTTGTCTTCCCCAGGCGAGGAAAGTCAGGTCAATGGCAGGCACCCAGCTGAACCCAAGGCCGGGCTGGCCCTTTGTCATCAGACTGATGTAATGTCAGAACTCCCTACATTTATCTGCCTCCCCAGATTCATTTACAACGCTGAGTGCTTTCTAAGAAAAGGGAAATAGAGAGGAGCTGGGAAGTGAGAAGCAAGCCCAGGTTTTTCTTATTAAGTCCTTAGGCAGGTTTAGGGGGATCACTCACAGATTCTAGGCATGGAGAGTTGCGTTTACTTTGGCCCCGTGAGGTTCTGCAGGAGGAGACATGGTCTGAAGCANGAAGCAAGCCCAGGTTTTTCTTATTAAGTCCTTAGGCAGGTTTAGGGGGATCACTCACAGATTCTAGGCATGGAGAGTTGCGTTTACTTTGGCCCCGTGAGGTTCTGCAGGAGGAGACATGGTCTGAAGCAGGACAAGTACAAGCCATGCACCCTATACCCTGCAAAGCTTGGCAACAGCTCCCTTGGGTGCTGCAAACACCACCGGACTTCACCGGTTGACAGCAGTCTGATAAGTTCAGCATAAGTGAGTCAGAGACATACGGACTGCATTTCCCTGAGAAAATAGATCACTTTGAAAATGAAGGGGCAAAGTGCTTGGGAAAATGCACTATGGACTCTGTCAAGGCCAAGAAGGATACAGACTGCTTTGGATCCTCTCTAAACACCAGATGTGAGCAGGCATCTCAGGGCAAGCATTCTCCAGGGGTGCCCGGGCACCCAATCCCGCTAATGTCCCGCCCTGGGAACTTGACCAAGAAGATAGGCATCCGGAAGCCTTCAGAGGTTGGGAAAGTGGTTTCTGCCCAAAAGGATACATACACAAGACAGTGAGGCCAACCTTTATCC